>BMAO01009921.1:0-18900 GCA_019973975.1 Trichonephila clavata | reverse complement strand
ATAATGATAAAAAAGAATATATTAAGCCTTTATCAAAAAAATACAAAAGCAAAAAGCACTACATACTAATTAAATTAATCAAGCGAAACGCACCATGTATGTAGTTTTCCCCGCAGCAACACTCTCCTTGTGGGAAAAAAACATACGTGACGCGTTTCAATATCCTTCAAAAATCGATATTTGATGAGTTAAACATTTCCTTTAAAGAACAACACTAATCAATCTCTTGAGTTAAAGTTCGAGCCTAAGTTTTTAATTAACGAAACACTTACGTAAATTAAAAGCGCTTTTAAGTCAAATAATGATGTTAAGCGCTATAATACACAATACATAACAGTACAAAAAAAATGAGACGCAACAAATAATTTGAAGAATGATACATATTACAACACAAAAGCACGTCATTAACTAATGAAAAGTGAACTCATCCAGAACATTACGATTCCACTTCGATACCTAAGTAAAGATTGCGAAAGGATAAATAAAAAATACAAGCACGCTTTCCCATAGGAAAACAGCAGTCTTTTAACTTTGCCCAATACATCCCCCCCCCCAACAATCGCTACGCCGTAATAAAGTTTTCCACTCAGAAGCGACACCGCAATAAGAAAATGTTAGGAAAACAGCAGGCATTAAATGCAGCCAGGAGCGTTTTAAAAGCAATTTTATGCCCGAGCAACTTTGCGGGAGTTAAAATTCGTCCAACCTGAAAGTATTTCCACTCACCTGAGTGCAGATACATGGCGTTAGTGTTACACAATATAAAAAAACTGTTTCCAGGGTCTTGGATCAATGTTTCCTCCTCAATAAGTAAAATGTGATGGTAATCCAGTCTTCAAATGGCTAAAGGACATATTCACAGAAATGGTGCGGAGTATTTATGTCGATTCAATGGCAACAGGAACCAATTTGAAAAGTATACAGTACAATGTGGTTCTAAAAATACATGCTCACAGCTAGAACTTTCCAACGGTGGTAATATTCCCTTTCAGCAAGGATTGAGTACGCCAATCCCGATTATTGAAATTAATTTAATTATTCTGGAATTCTAAGTAAATAAATACCATTTAATTTTTTGAACACTGATAGAAAACTAATTAATTCAAGCTCTTTTATTATTATTAACTAGCAGGAACTGATTTAATAGAATTACTAGCACCGACGTTTATTCCTAACCGCTCAGTATTAAATCCATTGTTGACACAAACCAAATCAATCACAAATTCGGAATCGAAACACAGTATAAGGATCCAACATTTAGAGGACACTGGTTTATTCCAAATAAATTGTATAAGAATCTTGAATCCAAAACGGAAAAAATGGCTTATATATTCGATTTACAATCACTCAAAACACTATTCCACAGAATCACAATTTGGCCACTTGTTCTCCAAATAATCACACCACAAATCCATTACTACTTAATCGTCATTAGTTGAGCAACAAAGAATTATGAAGCGAAAACCTCAGCGACAAAAAAGGCACGGCATCCCTTGCAGAGCAAAACTACTTTTTAAAGCATCCCAGCAGGTCCGTTCGTACGTCTGCAAGACTGGGCTCCGTTCGACAGCTGGTAGATCTTGGTTTCATGAGGGGGGGACACAAAATGGGGGGAAGGGCAGGTAACGACCCCACGAAAGAGCGACTTCCCTAAGAGACGAATTTCATTCATTCATACTTGATGGTTTGGTTTATTTCTGCCATTTTTTTTCCTTTTCTTTTTCTTCTTTCTTTCTAGCTGAGGGGTCGCGAAAGGTATATGTTACAGGAAACGCTTAACCTCGTCACCGCCACTGCTGCCTCTATCGAACCAGCTGTCAGGGGACTTCCACCGGAACGTTTGGGCTCTCAACGTAAACAGTGCACTGGCTTTTGGGGTGGTGTGAAGGAATACAGAACGTCTGGCAGTGTTGCAGAGAGAACCCCGTGACGCATACCCTATCACAAGAGCAAGCGATTTTTGAAATAACACACATGATGGTAAACAGTGTGGTTAGCTTGTTTTGGACAAATATAAATAAGCGATATTTTTAATTAGGATGCACATTAAAAATTCGTGTTTCATTTTTATTTACCCATCCATAAGAATTTGTCATTCGGCAAAATAAGGAATTCAAATGAATCTTCAATTCAGGTATTAAATCTATACAAACAAAATTTCACGCACACATACCAATCAAAAGGTGAAGATTTTTAAGAAACCCTTACATTAAAATCAAATTACACAAAAGGAATCTGGAAGTATAAATAAGAGATTTTCTTGACAAAATATCTGTTTGTTTAAAAGTTTTATTTCATACAGATTTCAAACGTGAAAAAAGGTAACTCTTCCATAAATTTCAATTCAGAATAAAAAATGAATTCTCTTCTTCTTTTTTTAAATTTATTTATTTATTTTATTTTTGATCAAATATAAATTTTATGTGCTTTTTTAAAGACTAAATTCGAAGCTGTGATTTTTATTAAAAGCGTATAAATGAATATTTTTTATATTTAGTGTCAGTTGAATTAGAATACACTGCTTCTATAATGATACTATTTCGCCTATATATGGCTAGGATTTCTATAAAGGGGCTGAACTAGGATTTTTGAATTCACATTATTTTCAAAATTATAATTAATTGAAAGAACATTTTTTTGTTAATTTTTTTATTTTGATATATTAAAATGTAAATAAATCTATTTCTAAATGATATATTTCAAAAATCCTAGTTCAGGCTCTATACAGAGGTCTTAGCGATATATAGGCAAAATATTATTACTGTAGAAATATTTTTCATTAACGAAAAATGTTTTGAAAATATGTCATTTTTCTTTATTTTTTTGCCAAAAAGATTACAGTTAAATATATTTTTTTCTTGTAATAGTATTCTTAAAACAACTTTACATGTTTATTCTAAATCAAAAATGACACTAAATATTAAAACAACTATTCATTTATATGCTTTTTCAAAATCACGGTTCCGAACGAAACTAGCGAACATTTATGTCATCGATTTTTTATAATCATTGTATCATTAATACAAATATTTCTCGAAAGTGTGACAAAACTTTTCAAAAACTGCGAATTAATGAAGTTTTTAATTTCAATCAGCCATTTAATTCATTGCGAAATAAAAAAAAAAACGATAGTGTTCACACAATTTCAATCACGACAAAACTTGAAATTATTCTATTTTTTTGAGGTTAGTTCCCAATCACCAATCGAGCTAAAATGGAAATTTAAAATTAAATCCCATATTAAAGCATAATAAGATAAATAAACCAAAATCATATTTAAGGAATAGATTAAATAAGCCAACTAAAAAACAAAACAAAAACAAAATACAAATAATGATAAAGATTTAAAAAATGTTTTACAAAAGAAAATATTCCAATGTGAAAAAAATTGGAACAAAATTACCTAACCGCAATAACATTCAAAGTGTTCTTACATGATTAAAAGCGATTAGTCACATTTCTAAAAATTCAAATAAATTCACAATTCAGTTTTAATTAATACATCATAGTATACTAGTGGCGAACACAAGGTAGGGGGGGGGGGTCCGGTCCGGTCCCCTCCATAGACCTTGATTTATTTTCGATTGATTATAATCATATGTGTATCGCACGTAAAATTTAAAAAAGTAGTATTTGTAATTAATAATTAATTTCAATCGTTAACGCTAATTATTTATTCAATAATTTTTTTAATGTTTTTTGTTCCGACAATCGACAAAATCAAAAGAATATGTTTGGTAGCTTATTGGGTATTATACGAGAAGGGTAGACTTTCGACCCTGGATCTCCCTCTTCCAATTAAAAATCCTGTGTGCGCCACAGTAATACTGCAAAAAGGTCGAAAATTAAGAGTTAAAAAATATTCGCTATAAAACATTAAGTTCCAGCAATTTCAACAAATTTATAGTTTAGAAACAGAAAAAGAATCATTATCTGTCATTATAATGAGAAAAATTTACCAAAACAAAAAACACATATAATTTACCGAACAGTCCTGAATTTGTAAATAGCATATACTGCTTTGGTTTACTACGTTTTCATTACAACATGGAAATTACCACTGCAAATTAAATGAAAGGGATTGTACATTATGTGCTATAATTCAAGTCTGTGTTCTATGCATTATTTATCAATAACTTTATATTTTTTTCAGCGACTAGGTATCAAACTAAATCTCTCAATATAAAAAAAAAAAAAAAAAAAAAAAAAAAAAAATAATTGTAACAATATAATTTCAGACTTCAGCTATTTCCCTTTAAGAATAATATATTTCGAGAAATATAGTGAAACGCTCAATATCTAAACGAAACAAATATGTTTTGCTTTATCCTTATTCTTTTTTTTTTTTTTTTTTCTTTGTGATACATTTATGAAAATATTAAATAAAAAAGTAATATAAAGGCAAGAACTACAAGCAGATGTTTTTTAAATTGCTGGCAAACGAACGAAAATTATTAGTGATTGCTGTGACACTGCACATGATTGGTATGCAAAACATTACTATATTGATTTTTGAGCACGGCAAATTAGTTCTCTTAAAATTCTTTATTAGTACGTTCTTTCTGTGATATGATTATATATTTAACTGCGACTAAGCACAACACACCCTCGAAAAAACATTATCCAATCGACTCATAATATGTAAATTGCGCATATTTAATATTATACCAGCACGCCTGCAAATTACTTCACATCAAATGTGCAAAGATGTTAAATTTTCAAATCCATGAGTGTTGTTTCTAACATATCTATAGTTCAAATTTTCAAAGGAGAGACAGCGCTAGATGTGCCCTGGCCTTCCTCAGAATTCCATTCCAAGTCCTCCCGTGGAAAAAAAAGAAGGAAAAAAAAGCCAGGTATATCCTTTTTAGGATTTTGTAACAAAAAGGTTTTTTCCAGACTGGAGTTGTCCGCCTAACCCCACACCTGAAAGATCAGTTAATTCTCTAATGTAATCCCAGGTCAGGGTGGTTGGCTAAATCACCAGACGCTGAGTACTCATGTTAGTCGACTGAACATAAGCTACATTGGGATTTTTCTTTCACACCCAGTCACTACACAGAGGATTATTCATTGTACAAGGCAAGTAACAATTTCAGAGGCTTATTTTTTCTCATTGCCGGTATTATAGCAACCTGCAGACACAGCCCATAAAGCTGCTACAATGTTTTCAAAGATCTTACAACTAAACGAACGATTTCGGACGCAGTCGAATAGTAGGGATGCGTGAAGCTGGCCGGTCATATCAAGCAGTAGGACGTGTCCAATACCAAACGGAAACAGATATGTAAAGGTGCTGGTAGCAATGGTTGTTGCAAGGAACTCAACGGCAGAATAAAAGCCCTGGAAGCCTAAGATACATGAATGCAAAGCAAGATTGGATGACTGCGCGGCAGACCCAAATTGTCCATCCAACAACACATATCATACCAGTCGTGATACCACTCACCTTCACACGGCAATTGGCCTGTGGCAGGGTACGCTCGCAGTGTCCTTTAAGACGTCTGCTGAATTGACCCCACAATATCATCAATATCTAGAGTGGAAAGGTAGCCGATCATCGTAGCTGTCGGCAGATTAAACTAGTTTGCAACAAATGACAAATTTGATCTGTGTGTGTAGGAGGCAAGGACTAGTGGTCCCAATCAGCCTGTTAAACAAGGGCATGCAAATATTATCCCTGGTATGATGGAGTGCTGTGCAACCTCTTACGCACGCGCCTACGAATCACCTCTAAACCTTCTCACAATATTAACAACTCAACGTTAAGCTGATAACATCCCTCCGTAGCACATCATCCATCAGCCATACTCCAACAAAATAATGTTAGGCCTCATATGACTAGTATATCTCTGGACTGTCAGCGCGCTGTTGGTACTTTTTTTACTGACCAATAAATTCACCAGACCTTTCGCCAAACAAACAAGTACGGGACACAGTAGGCCAGCATATTCGAGAAATCTAAAATGTCATGGATTTTGAACAATTGATAAATGACGGGAAGAATGTATTGCAAGATGAGATTAGCATTCTTTATGACTCCTTACAACTCCTATAAGAAGACACCTTCACCAGGGAATGGAAGCGGAGAACTACTTCTGAGTTTAAAATCAATTCTACCTTTTGATGAGTCCTACGGCTTTGATTTTTAAAAATCATTTCATTGCGTGATTATGAGCTTGACAGAGGTTTAATTTCAACAATAACAAAAGGAATTTTCGGGATAAAACCAATTTCACAAATATTTGAACATCATATAACCATTAAGTATAGTAAGTGAATGAGTGAATATTAACGTCGCAACGTTCAGCTACTCGAGGCTTTTGGAACGGACCTCATAATTTTGAACTATGGTCAAGTGACGAGGACGACACCTGAGCTGACGCCCCTTCACCTAACTTCTACACCACACCAACGGAAGGACGTTTGAGTCTCGACATATTTAACCTGCATCAGTCCTTCTGCATGACGGGTCTTCAGCGGTACCAGGCTCGAACTCATGACATGCCTGCAGTGAGTCCGCTACCTTGACCACTAGGTTACCGCGGCCACAGATATTAAGTCTAAGTACGGAGCGAGCAATTAATTGGCTTGACACCGGGGAGGGGGGCGTACTTTTTTGAAAAGATTGCATTCATTAGTTAATTTTGCATCTCAGGAAAGGCATAAATTCCACTATAAAAATCAATAATTATAATTAAGTGAAATAAAATGGAGGCAGTTTTATTTATTTTATTTTTACTGTGCTATTTTCATACCATCTATAGATGCACACACATACACAAATGCAGTGGCGCACACTAGAGGTCCGGACTTCCCTCCCAAAGCCCATGAGTTTTTTTCGATTGATAACCCTATATATATATATAACGCAAAATTTAATTAAGTACTTGTAATTATCAATTTATTTTATTAATAAATGCTAATTATTAATTCAACAATTTATTTTTTACTGTTTTGTTAACAAAATCAGAAGAATCAATTGGTATTGTCTTCAGGTATGAAACGAGTTGGAGGACTTTCGACTATGGACAACCAACCCCCTTCAAAAAAATTTGTGTGCGCTACTGCAAACATGTCTATTTAATTTTAGAATCAGTTTAATGATACAAATGTATCTTAATGTGTATACACTTTCTATTTTTTATTATTTTTTTAAAATCAGAAATGAGATTGCTTGTTGAAATTTTCATCACAGCCAAGTGAATGCAGTTAATCTCGATTCAAGACGGATGTTCTGACTGTCTCGGCAGTAGCTAAAGAGTGCGACGTTAATATTCACTCACTCACTGTTAGGCCGCATGTGTGTTGTTGTTCACTATTGGCCAAGGCAATTAATACAGCCGTATCCAATTACCTCCTCAAAAGGGCATGCAAACAACTTAATGAGTAATATTATTTTGATTATTTAGAATATTAAAAGTGAGGACGAAATAAAATCAAGAATTTTTTTATGTAATTGAGTAAACAATATAACTTGATACTATTCGTTTATTCGATTCTAAAAGTTATGGATTTAAGAAGGTTCCAGATTTATATTTATAGTTAAACGAATTCGAAATAAAAGCCATGAAAAATCAATACCCGATGAAATTCCGTATCTTATTATTTGAATATATAAAAAAGGGAAAGCAGAACTGTAGTACATTTGAGGGCAAAAAAGGAAACATGCATTCGATCTCTGATTCTCTGTCTCCTCCCCCTCCCTTCAAATTTTTGAATTATTTTAGATAACTGCAAAATAAAATGTCCCTTTGACATTTTTATTAAAAACAAGACACACAAGCAATAGAAAAATAATATACTACCACCTCACACATACTTTTAATAACAACTCTCTAGATTCACCAGAAAATTTTTAACATTAAAAAAACTTTTCCACTCACGCATTATACAATAACGTTCAATTTAATACACACATAAGAAAACAAACTTAAATGAAATATATGAATTGCAAGCAAGCTTCATTATTATTAAATGTAGGAATTCAATTAATACAATCAAATAGATTATACAGTATTGCAGGAAGCACATTTTTAAAAATCCAACAATAAACAGATTAAGCTGTTTATTAAAGTTCTGGAGAACTGCAACCACAGAAATTTTTACTTTTGCATGATATCATAATAAATTACGACAATTGACCTTTAAAAACATATATTTCTTTTATTCGGGAATACTTTGATATGATGTTTGATTCATAAAGAGTTAGAATAATAATTCTATAAACGCTATAAAATTACCTTAATGATAGTGTATGCAGAAAACCAATACCACGATAATTTCACTTTTGTATTTTTTTAAAAATCTTTCTTACATAATTCTAATAATTATGAAACAGATTTTTAAATTTAACAGAATTAAATTTGAGAAAGAAAGAACATTCATTTTACGCATATTTAGAAAACGTCATACAGAAAAATAAAACAAAAAACGAATGAAACAAAAAAAAAATCTATTTTTTTAAGAACTGAAAACATGCAAACGATTCAATAGAATCTGAAATTCGGAAGAAAAAAAAAAAGAAAGGAATTTTATTCAAAGCGAAAACAATCCCAAATATATATATATATATAATCGTATGAAAATAACACACACTGGTTCTATTTAAACTATTTTCGAAGAATTTCTACAAAAACAAGGGGTAAAAAAAAAATTTTGAAAAAAAAATGGAAGAGGGTGAAAAGGATTCGACAAAAGGGCTTAAAATAAACAAAACAAAAGACTATAAAACGATATTTAAATGGTAACAAAAAAAATGGCCTCAAGCGAACAATATTGAAAAAGATCGCAAACCAACACAACAATAGAATTCACATCCCAGGGATGGGGGGAGGGGTACAGAAGGGACAATGCCACGTGAGTTGGAAATGACCTCTGCCCTCTCTCACGTCAGTCCCGAATAGCAAAAAAAAAAAAAGAGAGGGTAAGAGAAGGCTAAAATATAAAATATAAAAAATGGAATGGTTTTGTGTATACACATATAAAACGAAGAGTGGAAGTTGCCCTTGCTGAGCCAGCTTCATACCTAACAACACAAAAAAAGTTACATAACAGCCAACTGTGATAAAAACGAACAAAAAAAAAGCAGCAAGACTAGTGTAGGGGGTCAACGGGAACTGTGAACCGCAAAAACCACTTACGGTGTTTGACCGTCTATTTTTCCTTTCTATTGTCTACCCTTTAATGCAGTGACCTCCGACTTCACCCGAAATTTTTTTTTCTTTTGTAATTTAGCCACAGTAAAATTCCTTATCTTTTATTTATTTTTTGTTGCTCTTACTGTCAGATAGAGCATGGAAGAATGGATTATACCGCCGGTAGCAACAGATTAATGCTCAGACAGATGACTTATATACCGGACGTGATAAATAGTAAGTCAGGAGTTTTATTTCAGAAATCTATACCAAGACATTTCAAATGCGGTGGCCATTTTTTTTAAATGAAGTTAAAGAGAAAAATCGTTATGTAAATCAAAAATGCTATTTTTGAGAAATTGGTTCTCATTCCATCTATGCGAAAAGTAGATAATAGATTTTTGGATTTTATTTAGCAACTTTTGTACTTCAAAAAAAGAAGGAAAAAAATTATTGTGCAATAAAGTTAAGGCATTTTACGAACGGAACAGTAACTTTGAAAAAGCGTATAAATGAATATTTTTAATACATATATTTAGTGTCAATTGAATTTGAGAAAACAGATAAAGTTGTTTTACGAATATTATTACAAGAAATAATTATTTAAATGCAATTTTTCGGCAAAAAATGAAGAATATTTTCAAAACATCCTACTTTAACGAAAAAAATTGCTTGTATAATAATATTTCGTCCATACATATAGCTCGGATTTCTTTACCAGAGGTTGAACTAAAATTTTTAAAATATGTAATTTGGAATACATTTATTTATATTTTAGAATGCCAGAGTAGAGAAGTTTGGAGAAAAAAAAACCCGGTTATTATTTCAATTACACACACAAGCAATCGTTACTCTAAAAATGTGAATTTTTCAAACATTTTAGTTTAATTTTGGTATAGAAATCCTAGCCATATATTTAAGCTTCAATTTTTTTTTTTTTTTTTTTTTTTTTTTGAAGCTTAAGAGGAGAATGTTTTGAAGATAAGTCAGTCCATATTCCTTTATACGCTTTTTTAAAATCATGGCTTTGAACATAGTCACCTTAAATAATTTAAGAAATAACAATGATAAGGAAAAAAATTATTTATTACAATTAAATGTGAGGTTATTAGAAATAAATATTATAAAAAAATAAAGATTATAAAACAAAAACTATTTTTTTTTTTTTGTTAGCAAGAATAAATTTAAAAAATATATCCCCAAAACGCATTTAAAATATTTTTTAAAAATTGCCATAGCTTATTTACATTAAAAATATTGTAAAACATCAAATATAAAGGAAATTTTTTAAAGAACTTAATTTGATTTGTGAATTTAAAACCATTCTTCGGATGAATTAATCCCAATTATTAATTTTATTTTACCGAGATTAATGACTATTTAAGCTTATTAAACATGCAACATTTTTCAAGCCAAGATATGTTTAAAATAGCTTCTGAAAAGAACACTTAATTATCTAAATATAAAATAATAATCAGCTACAACTTGAAAAAAATAAAAATTTGAAATTCGAATAGGTTAGCATTAACATTTTGCATGAATACAAATGTTATTTTTTAAAAAAATATCCAGATATGAAAAATAAATTTTAAACAGTAATAATAGTAAAAACCAGTAATTAATAATTAATTTTACGTAGTAGTAATACGTAAACAAGTGATATTTTTTTTAATATAACACTTACCCTACAAAAATTTTAAAATATTATAGGTTACAACAACAACATATTTAACGACAACAAGTAACGACATTTTATTCAAAAATAAGAATTAACTTATTAAAAACATAAAACTTTCATAGAATTATACTTTGTGATAAAAAAAAAAATTAGGACCCCCCCCTCACCACACACACAAACTTCAACTCGTTTTTGCAGCACGTGTGATTCGTAATTAACCTGAGTTGCTGATAAAAAGAAGTGTGACTTCCTGATCACAGAAACCAGAAAAATTTTAATGTGCAAGTTTATGGAAAGTTAGTAAGTGTTTACTAACGTAACACTATAAAGCTATTGGTGACAGACCTCGTAATTTTGAGCCTTGATTAAATGACGTGGACGAAACCTGAGCTGGCACCCCGCCCCCTCCAAACTACCGCACTACGTCAATGGGAGGACTTTAAACCTCGACAGATTAAACGTGCATTAGTCCCTCTAATGGGCGAGTCTTTAGTGGCACAAGGCAGGGATGTCTTAAGGCATTGGCCAACTGGACCCAAGCCCAGGGCCTCGTTTCGCTCTCGACTCAGCCTTAATGTGATCATAATTCAAATAATTTCAATGGTCAAATGTTATTCCTGGTTGTATTCTCCGAAAAACTGGGAATTTTGGACGATATTTCAACTGGCTACATGTGATGACTGTTGTTCAAGTACAGGTCTATGCCTACCATCTTACACCATTATTACTAATTCAGTCGAAAGGCGGCAATCGGTCGAGTCGGTTTGTGCGTTTGTAAGTCATGCACATTTATTTAATTCGGGTTATTGTTTGTACGAGTATTTGACAATGTATGCTATCTACAGTCTACTTCTAAGGGTCATAGGTAAGGTCTACATTTATGTAGGGGCCCAGGGCCTACTTTTCAGTAGGGGCCAGGGCCTCAAGACGTTTCTGACAGAAGGACTCAAGTTCGCGACCATAAACACTAGGCTACTGCGGTTACTTTGTTTATGGGGGGGGGATATATCTGAGTGACTTTTGGTTGTGTGCGTGAATCCAGTATCTCCGAAGCCCCTAATTTTCTTGACATTTTGTCGCACGACAGTATCTTGCGTGTCCAAGGAAAGGCACATAAGCCAAAAAACCTTCTAGAATAATAATGAGAGTGAAATCGTTTCTGAATAAAAGAATGCAAAGCAACTGGCATCACTGAGTACAGCAACAAACTTCAGCGCAATGCAATTCTGGATCATCTTAAGTGTATATCCATTCGCTCTACAAGACAGATCTTAAAACAAATTAGTTTTAATGTTAGTGGCCCACAAGAAATCTTTCGACTTCACTAATAAACTAAAGAAAACGGCTTTTCTAGGACGCTTGACGAATAAAATTGTTTGGTTGAGAACGAGTCAAGAATTTTTTTTTCTCTCCGTGATACTGATTGTAGGGTCCTCACGTGGCGCAAGCAGCACCACTCCATGTTTCCGCCATTCCAAGTGATAACTGTTCAATCAGATGAGTGAGTCGCACTATAGGACAACACGAGGGCTGTAGGCGATGGACTTCGTATTTTGAGCCCCAGCCAAGTAAAGAAGACACCTGGGCTAGCACCCCTTCTCCAAGCCTACGTAAGTAATTCAAGTCTCGACAGATTAAAAGTGCATTTTCCCTTCTATACAGCAGGTCTTCAGTGGCATTACGGTTCTAATTCATGACATGCCGTACACGAACTGTTTAACCAGGAGTTACTCAAGTTAGCAGCATAGGCTGATACTCCTTTTCAAAGATTTCAGTAACTTGTTGTAGGATCCATGCCCAGAAGAATAAGTCAAATGGGCAGTGGCGTAACGGAGAATATTAAGGCCCCCCTGCAAAATCAGGTTTTGGGACCCCTAGAATCTTGCCCTCTCGCGGGGTACGCCATTGCAAAGGGGGTCCTACACGACATTAGTGGTGAATAGCAATATGTTTTCAGTTTTTTGCCATTGAGCGTAAAATAAAATTTCCTAGACTTAAGAAACTCGCACAAGTTAACCAAAGAAAAGTCTTAAAACACTCCCCAACTTGACTAATTAATAGTATACATCACACAATACTCCAAATGCTACTGAGGCCAAAGACTACCAGCTAATTTGGGTGAGTGAGTGCTTTGTAACGTCACTCTCTAAGGCAACACAAGAACTATTGGACAGGACCTCTTAGTTTTGAGCTACAGTCAAGTGACCAGGGCGATATCTGAGCAGGGACCCCCTTCTCCAAATCGCCACATCATGTCAACGGGAAGACTTTGAGCCTCGACAAATTAAACGTGTATTGGCCTCCTCTACACGGCGGATCTTCAGAGGCACTAAAGCTCGAACTCATGACACGCTAACCACGAGCTTCTGACTATGACCACTAGCAATTTTTTGGATTCATGAACTTATTGTTAATCTTATGGAATTTATCATTTCCTTCGCAAATCTAAACTTTAATATCTATATGAATGCAGCAAAGCAGCAGAAAAAGCCAAAAAAATAAAATTAACATTTTATGGAATAGCACTTTTTTTATGGTATCTAAAAGTCTATTTGTCTAATTAAGTAATTCAGGTCCAGTAAATATATACTGGAAGAGAATTCCAATTCTTTCATTATTTATTTGCTATTTTATTACATTAAATTAATGGACAGTCAAGTTTGAGACCAAAAATAATTTCCACAGGATTAATTAACATTACATTTACAAAATGGCTCGAAGACACGATAGCTTTAAGGTTGTTTTCGCCATATGTACGAGAACGTGAACTTACGCAGAGCACATTTTAAGATAGAAAAAATACCTCAATTTTATAAAAATGTGTGGCATTGTAATTCATGTGTATTGACATTGACATATATATTGAATATATGATCAATACATTGACATTGTAACTCATTTATAATATAGTGTTTTTTAAAAATTCATAATATTTCATAAATAATAAGTTTTTCCTTTTAACATAGAAAGGCTCATTTAGCATTACGGTATAGGAGAAAAAAAATGTGTCAATTTGGATAAAAATGAATAGTAAGATAAAATAAGAAATTCTCTACAGGATAGTGAAGCCAGAATATAACATTAACGTTTGTGAGTACTTTTATATCTGAAAAAATATTTCTAATTTGGATCCTATTAGCCGAAAACAACCTTAAAATAATACTCACAAAATAAATAACATTATAAAACAAAAATATTTTGTTACAAAACCCAAAAGAGAACGGATGTTCGGATGTTAAAAACACTAAGCAAATATCACTAAGCATAATAGTAATCCTTCTATCCCACATTATCACAGAAAGCCAAAGCAATACTACTTGAACGAGATTTATAACCACTAACAAACAAGCAACACGCCTTGTTGATAAGCGCGGTCACACACTGCACAGAGGCGGCAGATGGCATCGCACAATGCAATGCACTTGACAACAAGTCAAGAGTTCGCCAGAAAATGGTGACTTCCGCTCCCGCCAGATGCTGCGAAACGGAAGACATGAATGGGTTTTATTCTTTTGAGGCGATTATTAATAGAGACGGTGCAATTTAGGAGTTAATTAAGACGAACAGAAGTGTCTAGTGTTGAAATGTTCATAATGGAAAAGGTCATGATACTTTGTATGCTGATATTGGAAGTGAAAACGTTGACTGACCGGAAACTGAACTGAAATCAGGATTGATTGACTGAAAGCTGACTTAAACCTAATCAGGAATATCACATGGGTTTAAATATAAAAAGTTGCAATTCAGATTAAACGACAGAAAAAGCATCGCAAACCAAAACGAATCTGAAAGGTGGCAGAACATTCGAAACAACAAATCATAGACTTCAATGAAATGGATAATTTAACTCTTTATCAGGCAGTGGTAAATAACACTTATCACCAAATTCATCAATCTAATCTCTTTATCGGTCATCTTCATCTGTCCAATTTGAAATAATTTTCATATTGTAGTATTTCAGAAACATATTTCATAAATTTCATGGAAAGTATGTAGAAATTCTTAATTTCATTATCATCATCATTTAAGAACACATAATATTTCTAATTCATTATTCCTTTTATATATATATTATAAACGTAGCAATCTTTACAAAATATATTTCAAAAATTCCAGTGGGAGACCACCGGCGTAGCTACCCTGCATCAAAATTCCTTCGGGCCTTCTTTTAGATATAGGAGCCCTGTTTATAGTGAACTGTAGTTACACATATTGGGGCCCTGAAGCTTGGGGGCCTTGTATCATTAATTATGCGGTAACTACGCTCCTGGGGAGAGGTAAAGGAAACAAAAGGTATAAATGCCTTTCAATAGAATACTTTGGTTCGGTTAACCTATTCCGCTAACAAAGGGGCCTTTAAAGCTACAATAATTTTATTTAATATATATATAAGCTAATTCTTTATCTTAAATTAATCTCGTCCACAAAAATATTTTAATGTACCATCGCCAGAAAAAAATCGCCCGATAAAGGGTAAGCCTAAGTCGTCAAACTTGAAATAATACCCAGTAAATGCTTAAAATATTAAACAATTTTAGAAGCTCAAATTTAAATGCATAAAATCGATTACAACTGGCAGGTGTACCGCGCAAGCGAAACTATACCAAAAACTACTAAAACCACAATACTCCAAGTAATAACCTTACTTGAGCCTTAATAAAAACTTTCAGTATTTTTGAACATATTGCAAATAAATCATTTGGATTATGAGCGATCTGTTTATTTCACTATACTTCACATACTGAGCAAGTGGAGACGAAACTTTCAGAAAGGGCTAAATTCATGAAAGTCACATGATAAATGCCATCACGTGTTTTCCGTTGAATTCAAAACTGACATTAGATTTGCCTTGTTCTACTTGTAAAATTCAGATATGTTCAAATTTGACAATTGGGTAAACCATGTTCAAATATTAAGATTCTTCAAAAAGTTTTTCGAAATAATAAAACAAACTTTTAAATCAAGTGCATTTTGTTCCCCTATATTCGTTCTTATCATTGATAAATATATTTTTTAAAATAAAGTATTTGCAAAATGTAAAGTTGGCAACAGCAAAGCGCAATAACTAATTGGCTGGAAACAAGTGTTTGCTTTTATCATGTGATTATGACGTCATATGAATTTATTAACTAATTGACTGGAAACATGTGATTATATTTATCATGTGACTTTGACGTCACATGAATTTAGCCATTACACTTGACAAATAATACTTTTTTTTCACGCATTATAAAATAACTAGGAGAAACTAACATTGTATGGCACTCATTATTGCATGTTTTTTTATTGTATAAGGCTTTGAACTCATTCACTAACGAAGTCTCCAACTGAATATTCTATATTTTCTTCTGAACACACATGCAATCTCAAGTCATTTTTTTTTCCCCATCAAAAGAATTCCATTACCTTGCATTACATCTCACATTTTAATGAGAAGCATTCTAGCAACTAAACATTTTAAAAATAAATCTTTAAAATGCATCCCAAATCCCTGTTCTAAGATGAAATCGATAACAGTGAAATTCAACTATAAATATTGATATTAAATAAATCGGCAAATGAACACAAAATCCCAATAGCACGTAAAGTCGATATCATAATCTCAAAAGTTAAAGCGGACAAAGTTACAAATGATAATCCTATGACACGAGTAAAGAAGACGAACGGGCAAAGAGAAAGAAAGGAAAAAGAATTTCAACTTATGAGAGAGAAGCCAGCTGCCAAACCAAACACCTGGCACAAGCGAATGACACCAGCAAAGTTATATCGATAACTCCAAACAAATATAAATAAATATATGGACTCCAGTAATACAAAAAAAGAGATAAATCAGGTTTTTAAAGTTAGGATAAGAATTGGAGCACAAAAAGAAGTCACAAAACGTTCCAATAAAGTAGATAGTTAATTTTTTTAGAATTATAAGATGTACAATAAATGTGTCAAAACAGATTTGTCTTTTTCTTAGACGGAGACTTTGTGTGTTGTTTTTTAAAAGTTACTACAAGTTATCTTTACGTAATTGTTCAAAGACTCGGTTAAGATTAAGTTGTCATTTCCGCGTCTGTACAAACTCGAACTGAATCACTTCGATTCTTTTTTCATGAAATATTAAACAGTTTTTAGCACGATTCAACCGATAAAAATCAAACAAAATTCTCCAGCTTAAATTATTTATATATTTTTTCTATAATCTCACAAAATTTGTAAGCACTAAGTCAAAAAAAATCCAGAGTTATGATAAATCTTCTGTTCGTTTTTATTCATATCCCAATAGCAAATAAAAACTTTAAACTGATTTATTTCCAGAAAGAAAGAAAAACCACATTTCAAACGTTGGCTTTTTTTTCTGTAGATATTTTTTATTGCTATAAATACATGCTACAAAAGTTGGTATGCATTCTGATCCCCCCAAGCATATTTATTTTTTAAAAAATATTTGAATTAAGAATTTATACTTTTTAAGGAATTTTCAATAAGCATTCATAAAAAAAAACATTTTTTATTACAAATATCAATCACAATATCACATAATCCATACCAGTTTTTGCTATACATGGTTTGACGGATTGGTAAATAAAATTTGTTGTGTGTAGTAAATCGATTATTGTGTAAGAGGAATAGCATTATTGAGTAAAGAGTTAAAATCATTTCATGAACTTTAAAATTTTTCTTTACAAAATTAAATGGTTAGCTTTTTGTGGCATTTTAAACACAAAACTGCTTTACATAATACACATACATAAGGAGTAGTTAAAAATGTTAATAAAATCCATTAAATTAAAGTTTTTTTTTATAAAACCGTACCTTTTTGCCCCTTGAAAACGTTCACATTTTTAGGCATAGTGGATGTTACAGTTTACTTATGTACACTAACCAAAATTTACAAAACTGTAGTTCCCCAAGCCTTGACAAATAATGTTTAAAATAAAATTATTGCACAAAATATAATATTTTTTTTTAATTTTTTTTTTTTTTTAGCCACTGGAAATATTAAGACAATAGAAATCTCATTTTTATTCCGTGAAATATTTTAAATAACTGATTAAAATTCACATTTTGCATACAATGTAACGTTCATATCAATGACAATGGGAGATAAAAAAATCATATTATTATGGTTCCTACAACAAAAGTTGGGTTTTTGTAAAAAAGTACTATGTTTTTAACAAAATACAATAGAACAACTGGTCCATATACTAGAGGTGGTTGTGAAAAATGTGGTGGATTCAGTGGTTTGATGTTTCCTGAAAGTTTGATCAAAAATCCAAAAGTATCTCTTAAATTAAGTTTACCCACAAGATGATTGCCAGATTCTCCAATAACTTAACTACATCGAAAGTCCTCATCATTTTATTTCACTTCTAGAAAATATAGTGGTTTCAAGATCCAACAACTATATCTTTTTTTTTTTAAACCTTTCAAACAAATACCCTAGAATTTAATGATCAGACTGCAAATAAAATACAAAGTAATAGGTATTTCAAACAAACTTATTTATAATTTCTCAGTGTAATAAGTTTTAACAAAAATACGCTTATACTTGAAAGAAACAGATGACAAATGCACGTGGTAAAACACCATGTAAGTTGCAAAGTGTCTCAGACTAAAAACAAACAAAGCCTCCTAAATTAAATTCAGTGTCGGATGATATGTAAATAAAGTACCAAAAAATTTTCACAATTATCTAACTTTTATACAAAACTAGAGTTAAACCTCTTGTATAAAATTAGAAATACACAAGCAATTTTCTTCTATACTTAATTTATTTGGATAAACCAACTACGGAAAAGAACATGGGCTCAGTGGAAAAGGCAGAATCAATAAAAAATAATAATCATAATAAATTATGTAATAAAATTGGGATCGAATTTCACAGTTGAACTGATTCGCAGAAGTAACTTATTTTCTTGTGTAACTTAATAATCATATATTAACAAAATATAGAAAAATTGCAAAAATATAAATCAGTGAAAAATCGATACATTTAAAATTATCTCGTTGTTTAATCATTAATTCTGAAAAAAAATGAAGCATTTAATGCAATCCTCTGATTAACCTTACTATCACGGGGGTAAGTGGGAAAAA
>BMAO01009920.1:0-46992 GCA_019973975.1 Trichonephila clavata | reverse complement strand
CTACATGTACGGTTATGGGTATTATAAGTTTTTATTTCGCAATATGAGCAGATTGCTCTGTTGCTATATTCATTTCAGTCTCCATTTAAAAATAAGTAGCGTAAAAGTTGACAGGTACCAAAACAAATTAACTAATCAAAATAATACAAGAAATATAATAAAAACACAAAATAAAGCAAAATAACAAGAAATAAGAAGTAAAAATTATCCAAAATGTTAATAAATGCACAAGAACCGCAAAATCATTCACTAATACAGCAAAACAAAAATCCTTGTATTGTGCAACTTAAAATATTCTAGAAATCTAAACAATTAATAAATTTACAAATTTTAAATATTATTACAGCTCATTATAATACCAAGATTCATAAAGAAGATCATTTCTAATGTACTCATATATCAAAACAATGTAGAATAAGAGTAAGAGTTCCACCAAAAGGTGGCTGTGCTGAGTGGTTCATATAGGCATCGGATCGTGGCGAAGTCATGAGTTCATCCCAGTACTACTGAAGACCCGCTGTGTAGTGAGCGGTGCACGTAAATCTGTCCAGATTCAAACGTCCCCGTTGGCAGGGTGTGGTAGTTAGAGAGGGGGTGAGAGCCTGCGTGTCGTCCGCGTCATCTGACCAGGTTCAAAATTACCGGACCGTCCTCAAAAGCCCCGTGTAGCTGGAACGCGGGATGTTAATATTCACCACCCACTCCACCAAAGGAAGGCCAGACTCATTGCCTGTTATGGAATCCAGGAAGCCAACGGTCACTTAGTTTCAGGAGGGAAAGCATCCGATATCGAACACCGATGCTTATGTTATAAACAAATCAATATTTGACCATCCTTATCCATCCGGATAGTGCGGTAACTGTTTAGTACCCACCAGTTCCAGCTACGAATTTCACCGCGTCAGTGTTGACTTGGACCAATGGCGAGATAGTAATCCAGGTTACGTCCAAACAGAAAAGATTCAGTCTTACCGATCACTTTTGTCATGCGACGTATTTCAATACCTTAAATAGACACCAAAAATGGAAGTCTGGAGACTCTCGATACACTACAAAGCTTCACTGCCGATAGAGATACCCTACTAACTTAGATACTCTATACGGCGCTTCAACACTCTATGGGCTATAATATACAACCGGATTATCTCTCCGATTTACTTCCAGATTCGCTTGGACTCTTTCACGCTAACAGTGATTAATCAAGATTCCTATCAACGAGCATCTCAATGCGTTGTCCTAACACAGTTTTTATTTTGAGACCGGATCTTTCGGCCTCAATGTTTTGCTCAGCAATGCTATAGCAGTGGTGACCCGGTCGTGATCTGAACACGCATCCCTCTATAAATTCATCTGTTACAGAATATGTATGGAATTATTTTAAGCTTTGTTGGAGACAGTCACGGATATTCTATGTATAAACACTTAGTAACACGACATACCATTAATCTGTTTCTCCATTCCCCCAAAGGTGTATTATTGCATCACGACCATTGTCAGTATCTGTGATACGCTCTGTTTCAGCTTCATCTAGGATTTTTAATTCTGCACAAAATGCTCGTAGTTTAAAATTTTTCATACCATTCTTAGATTTTTTAATTGGAGATTATTTTTCCAAATTGGGATTGAAATAGCTGTTGTACAATAGTTGTCGATTCCATCTAATAACACAAAAAGCCTTCACTGCAGACACCACCACTTTTTGATTGACTACTCACGTGATACAATTTCTATTACTTACGTCACTCAAACACAAACTTTAAGAGTGCATCTATCTTACTGTACGTCGAGGTGGTTCCTGTCCTTAACTGTTACTGTTTTACAGTATCTGAAAATGTATACTTTTTTATCAATCACCCTATATTTCTTTAATGCATAATTAAATTATATATTGTATGAGAAGTATATGATTAACTCATGAGAGTGAATAAAAAATTTGCATTTGTCAAGCAGTATATATTTTGGCTCTTATAAAATAATGTAATGTAATGACTGTTATTCTTGCTTATTTTTAAAGTGATTTCTTACTCGTCAAGCGAAACTGTTTTATTGTAAGCATTAGTATAAACTGTACTTACGTATTACACCGTCAACAAATTATGTCAGGAAAAAAGGCGTCGCAAATTCAAAAAACTTAGCCAATTTTTTGTTGCTGCCTATTGTTTCGTAATATACGCGAGAACGGTTTTCCAATATTGGCTATATATCTCTACATTTGGTGACATCTTTTGATTTGAAAAAAGTTGATCGACGATATAATATGATAGTACTGAAAAATAGAAACATTTTTTATACACATAATTTCTACTTTTGAAATTTAATGTTACATTAGTCAAATGCTATTCAATTCCAATTGCATAATGCTACAGATTTTTCCTTGAGCAAGGTATTTTAAATTTAGTAAATTTATTAAGGTATAATACATTTTATTTATAAAAGTGTCAAAACTATTTCACGCCTGGTTAAAAATAACAAACAGCTACTCTTCCGATCCTTATCGAAGTTGATTTATTAATGAGTTTGTTTATTAATCACTTTGTATCAATACGTCTGGGAGAAACTTTAAAAGCTGTTTTCTCTTTCACATTTTAAAGCACTCAATTGAGCTGAAATTTTCTTTGCACGATTGTTTTGGATGATAATACGATAATTTAATTATAATAACTAAAAATCAATTGATTAAAACTAGTTATTTAACGAATTATTGATAATGTCACATTGAAATCATTTTGGGCAACCCAATTTGGCGACTTGGCTACCATATTTGGGACTTAGGTCATAATTTTAAAAGTTTTTCTTACATTTTAAACCACTGAGCTGAAATTATACTATTGTTCCAAATAAAAATACGAAAATTGAATTATAGTTAATAAAAGTTATTCGATTAAAACGAATTATTTTATGACGGATCTATACGATCTTCCACTAACCTTATCTATTTTCTTGAAAATAATTTATTTATTTCAACCAATCTCCACTGACCAAGTGTGATTTATAAATAAGATATATTATATAAGTCTGGATCACGAGCAGAGTTAAGTAAAGTGAAGAGATAGAAGAGGAAATCATGAAGTACAGATCGGTAAGTCAGCACGCAGTTCTTGGACATTCTTAGATAGCAGTTATCGTGGAGCTACGTTAGAGACGTTAATTAGCTTGTAAAACTGTGTTACAGAGTGTGGATCCTTCAGTAATTCTCCCAACCAGTCAGCGAAGCAGAAATCATCAGCAGCCAGTTGCGCGATAATGTCAATGATTTAAATTAGATTTGCGAATATTCGTACGTGGCGTAGCTGTAATTGGGCATGTTTAGGCCTTCATAGATTCAGTTGTTATTCCGCTATTCCGCTAGTAGTAATTCTCCTTTCGTACTAATTTTATTTTGCTTCTTAAATTTGAATTTTGTGTTTTTACTTTCTGTGTTATAAGAATCAATAAATATAGTGAATACAATTATATCTTTTGGTCCTTTAAGTTCGCCTACACATCCAGTCGTATTTGCAGATAGATGGGGAGATGGTAGTCTGAGGGTTAGCTTTGAGTCACGACAATTTAAAGAATTAAATTGTACTCATGATGCCAGTATTGAAACCAGCAAATGAAACTACCCCTCGTAAAATTACATTTAAAATAAATTATTGAATAAATGCAATTTGACTCAGCGTTCCCTTTTGCTCTAAAAATTTAGGATACAAAAAAATTATGTCAATGCAAAAAGTGAAGTTTGAAAGAAAACTCATGTTCATTAAAAAAATATTTTTTTTTAACGCTGTCATTTTATGTAAAGGGTATGTTTCATAAATAGAATCATTCGAATAAGATATTACTTACAGGATCGATATTGCAATATTTTTCAGACATATTAAATATTAAAGATAATAATTCGCTTTCAAAGTTTGAAATAAAAGACTTGTTCAGCTTCATTACCTAATTTAGCCTCAAACGACTCGGAATCTTATTAACATTTGCAATTTATTCCTCCATTTTCACAATATGATACACAAAATCGCCTCACACGCTTATTTCGAGTAGGAGCAATCGATTTTACAATTACGACGAATCGATTACATCATTACAACGTAACGACAATACACTAATGAAGTTTGGAACGGCTTAGCTATTGTTGCAAGTTCTATATCCTGGGGATGGGATTCATTTCTACTGACACATTCAACTAAAGTGCTTGAAGCGCTTCAATGAATCCAGCATGCCTACTTTACTCCTACAACAAAAGACAGTAATCTGAAAGAAGACAACCAAATTTAGAGAAACGTTTGGGTAGTTTAAGGAATGGAGACTGGTCTTTTAGTATCTATAAATGTGATTAGTTATTACTCGCTTTGATATGAGAATGTTTAGAAAGATAAACAATCTACACTGCTTAATAAAAATTTAATCAAATGCTGCATCTTTTAATTTAGTTTGTTAATTCTTATAAACTTAAACACATAACATTTTATATCAACATTTATGTTCTTACTAATAAAATACATTATAGTTCTGGAACTAAGTTATAATAAAACAATCCATAAATATATAATTAGAGTTGATTTCTTGAAAACAAGATCAAGATGTAATCTAATTAAGAGAAATTAGTTTGAGAATCAAAGACAGTAAGCTCACAATTATAATAAAATTTGAAATATTTTGACATATTTAATGTTATTACAAGTATATTAAAAGGTGATTCCAGAAAATTTCCGGTAATATGTAAGTTGATAGGTAAAAAAGTGGTTGCTTTCTTCTAAGAGCTTTTATTTTGATGAAATGATAAATTTAAAAAGAGTTTTGTTATTATTCATAACTAAAATTTATATTCTCAGTTTATATTTACGATGGATATAAACATATAAAGAAACTTTCTGCTTTAACATTTAATACATCATGTTTTGTTTTATTAATGTGGTTGATAATATTTATTTACTGTTTAATTAATGTTACCTACAACCACACCAATACCGACAGCCTGGGATTCAACCGCATTGTCACCAAAGCCAAGCAGGAGTCATCATCCCAAACAGAAGTTCATTGACGCTCAGAAGAGCAGCATATTATATCCATAAACATTGACAACATACTGTCATGACCCCAAACCAACACGGTTACAGGAAATCACACAGGTCCTATAACGAAAACCTGGAGAGCTGTAGTTGTTGCCCGCTGCCTAACCAGTGATGATTTGAGAGAGTCACTGATTTGGTTCGTCTGCGGACGATGCCTGCCTGTTCTGAGGTCATGCCAGGATGGATGGCTGCCACCTGCTCCAAAGCACTGGACTCCATGAATACCCGACTGACGATGTCGCTGTCATTGAAGGCTCAGTCAGAACAAACACAGACATTGATAAATAAATAAATAATACTAAGAGCTATATTTTCATTTTAACAGATTTATTAAATGAATGGCAACAGAGTTACTTGCCATTAATAATTTAATTACTCCCCTGGATACATTACAATATTGGTCGCTATACTGGCATCACGGACGACTACTAAGGCTGGGCCGGAAATCCTGAAACCACAATTTTCTGAACTCATACACATGAAACCTTCACCCTTGAAGTCCCTGTGGGTGCTAGCTATAATTATGACCACAAAAGATGTGGTAGTACTATAAATGTATTGAACTGGCTATGAGCAGACTGAGTTAGTGTAACTTATCTATCACAAACAGAGTGCGGACTGCATACTTTAAATAATGATCGTTTATTGCTGACGGTTGCAAGTCCACCCTTGGCTGGTTATGCCTACCGAGAAAATGTAAACAAAAGGACCACAGCGCCTCTGCACATGCGGGTCGTAACATCCCCACTTTGAGCAAGTGGACAAGTTTGGATAGTGGGGCCTCACCTCAGCTGCAGTTCTTGGTTTCTGGCCGTGGTTAAAAATTACGAAGTCTGTCACCACTATCCTTCGTATAGCTTCAAATTGCAATATTCAATCAATTCACTCTTCCACCTTCAAAGCAACACCGTGGGAATTTATGCGATATTATTATTTTACGTTTGCTTAATTAGCAGCAGCACCTCATATTTCGTAGCGTTATCCCTCATTGTTGACGTTCTGTTTTACGAATATTTTGTATTGTACAAGACTCGCAATGCTTCTTTTCCTCAACATACTTGCATCCTTGAACAAAAAATTATGATTTTCTTAAAAACTCTATACGCAAGCAAATATATTTTAAATTTTTTGCAAAGCTATTATTAAATATTATTTTAACTAAAATATTAAATATTTAATCGAAAACCCATAACTGAGTCAAAGTAACTTAAACTTTGCTGACGGATGTATACATAATTTTACTATATTAGGTATACGACTGTTCAGAAAGTATCGATACTTGAATCAACTTATTCTATTTATTCGAGAAAACCCAGCGGAGGATCAGTGCATCATGCACGCGCATATTTCACCTTCTCTCACAAAATTCGGCAGGTCTGTACAGCGCGCCGTTCAGTCACACTGACTTTCACGTGGAGTGTTTGCGTGCGTTCGTCGAAAGAAAATGTGTGAAACACGGATTAGCGAATCTGTATCAAGTTTTGCTTTAAGCTCCGTAAATGGGCACCAAACCTACGAGATGATGAAACAACATTTGGAGATGAGGTAATGAATCGCTCGGTTTTCGAATGGTTCCGGCGATTCAAGGAGTGGTCGTCAATCAGTGAACAGTGATCCCTATTCTGACGCCGCCCATCCACCTCTCGCAATGAGGACAAGATTAAAATGCTATGGGTGTGGTTGATTTTCCTTTCCCAAGATCAAGAACACCTGTGCTGACACCGGTTTCAGGACATTGAAACCATAAACAGAATTCGACACAGCAGTTTCCAGGCCATCCCACCCTGAGTTCCAGAAATGTTTTGAGGGCTGGAAACACTGTTGGCCAAGTGCTTACGCTAAGAGCATATTTCGAAGGAGTATCGATCAAACGTGTTATGTATGTATGTTTTTGCATAATAAATTCAGTCTGATACTTTTGAACAGCCCTCGTATATTTAGTTTAGTCTAATAAGCTAATTATACTAAAACAAGCAAACTAATTTATAATTACTTTCGTAGTACCCCAGCAGGCATATTAATCAAAACAATTATCGTACTAACAAAATTTCAAAGTAAAAAAAAAATTATTTTCCTTACACATACTACTTTACGATGGCTCTTTAGAGAAACAAAGTACTATAGCTATTTCAGCTGGATTATCGTGAATCACGATTTTTGTGATCATAACTACATTAGAGATTTGAGAAACGATAAATAAACACAATAAAATGTATTTAAAAATTATACAATATTTTCTTTAAAAAATTCATAATGATTCAAAGGTGTTTGCAGAGTTATTTTTATCTTGTTACGTCTAAACCTGTAAAGTAACTACAAGAGAAAGAAGACACAGCGTTTTCACAAATATGCAATCATTTCAAGATTTATGTGGATTTCATATGGATTTTTAATACTTTTCACGAAGTTAATGTTGATTTTTTCGAATTCGAAAATAACTAAACACTTTCATAAAGATACACAATAATTGAGAAACCATTCTGATATTTTAAAAATTGCATCAACTTTTGACTGGTAACTCAATCCAAATATTACGTTAAATATTTCAAGAAACACTACAGTAATAAGTATAAATCAGATTAAAAAAATACAATGTAAATACTTCAGAAGATAAATATCAAAAAATATATGTCCCAATTGTAAAAATATCTACATAATAAGTTTTGTTTGTGTGTTTTAATTTATTCCATGTAAAATAAAATACGTGACACTAGGCTGTTTAATTCCATGAGGAGTTAAAAGAATATTAAGTCACTTTTTTGAAAAACTGAAATTATAAGAGATTGCATATCTTATTTCTTAAAAAATATCGCACATTTTTATAAACTTAATTATATTAATCCAAAAACAATACATAAAAATTCAAATTTTATTCACCACAAAGGAAATAAACTTCACTCTTATTTGACAAAAAAGTGATTTTCAAGTTACATATTTTGTTTTAGTCTTTTTTCTAGAAAAATTAATGAGTGGGGCACACGATATTAGCACATAAAATTTGACTTAGTTATTCTGGAAATTACGTATTATTTAGTTGTTTTAAGCTGTGCGATATTTGTGTGTTTTAATTTTATATGATTAAATATATCTTATTTTAAATACAGGTAAATAAAAAAAAGCTTGCGTAACGAGAAAAAAATTTAACAAAAACTTAATTGATTTCAAATAGATTGGAACAGTAATTTTTTATATCTTTTTAGATCATAATTAAAAATTGTTTATATTTTTGTATTTAAAATAGCATGTAATGGATACTATTTATGTTTCTCAACTATCCTTTTGGTGAAACTAATCTGTAACTGTAATTTTAGCTCAAAACTCGCTTCCCGTAGTGATTAATTGATTTTAAGCAAATGTAACAACTATTTAAACCCCGAAGTTGGGCATGTGAGGTTATTTGTTAATCGTTGAGGTTGGTTAATCGTAAAATTTAAGAATAAGAAAAGTCGAAAAATGACCGAGAGGTCACGCGTCCTGAAATTAATATTCATCTTGGAATCCACCTGTAGTTGTGGAAGTAAATATCATTGGAACTGACCAAGCTATCGGGGCTTGATACGGATCGTCACAATTATCTTTGAAAGAATCTAAGTGATATTCAATAATTTTATATGTCACATTCAGTGTTAAGAATTCAAATTGCTGCTATATTTAAGCTATAATGTTGTATATTACCATATAGAATGTTAAAGATAGAATTTTTTAAATCTTGTGTGCTTCTTCCCAGAACTTTCTTACACCCGCGACAAGTTTATAATGGATATTTAAATATACTTGCAGGATGTTAAAATGCCTATAAATAAAGTACATATACAAGCAAATTTCATCTCCTAATGATACAATTTTCTTTAAATTATATATATATATATATATATATATATTTCAAAAATATACAAAAAATAGTTATATATCTAAGATAACTATAGTCATGATAGAATAGATTTAGCCACAGAAATACTAGAGCAAACTCCTAGCCTTAGGAGCTAGGAATGCAGGTTTAAACAATGTTTTTCGGCCAGCCAACCTTTACCTGAATTTGCCAATACTCTGGGATCGTTTTCCATGCAGATACGCGTATGTGATTTTTTTAGGTGAAGGGTAAGGGAAAAAAAGAATAAATAAGCGTATCCTCTGAAATAAATAAATCTTTTACAAACACTGTCAAAGCCTTTTCGTTGCATTCCGAATTCATTGGGATAATTTTATGGATAGCAATTCACAGAAAAGTTTGTATTCGGAAAGACGAATATATACGTCCAGAAAATTAATGATTTGACTGAGCGAGACGTTTATATACCCCGGTGGTACTTAAAATGTTGAAATCGTATTGCAGCTTTAGCGTCAATGTACAGTATTATTGAATTCAATATGTTGTTATTGTATGGAGGGGGGCGCAATGAAAATTATGATTGAAATATTGGGTCGCAGATATTGAAAATTTAAGAAGCACTGTCGTAGGGACTAGGTTTGAGTCCCAAAGAAGGCAGGAATGCTTGTAATTGTATTGTACCTGCATAGGGCACTCTAAAAATTCATCGAGCTGCAGATCCTCTCGTGAGATTGGCGAAAGAGAATTGAGGGGTACCGATGCACATAGGTTGTTCTCCCACAAAATTGGAGTGGAACCGAGTACATGATGCTAAAAACTCTGGCTAAGGGTGTTTATAAAAACTAGTACCTTGCCACGATGAATTTCATGAGCCTCGATCTGTCACCTTTGGCCAGGTGGCATTAGCAATAACATCACAAACAGAAACAAATTTCCTTCATACCTTTTTAACGTATTTTCTTTCTTTTTTTATTGTTTTTGAGGATTATTACATTATTTATTACTATTCGAACAATTTAGTATTCTACTTCTCAAAATATTACAATTTATAAAAATTCTGGTTTTTAATAATGCAAGTATCTGAATAATAAGATGATTTTGTTTCCAAATGCAACCAAACTAACTACCATTAGTGCTCATTTATTTAAAAAAAAAAACGATATCCGAAGCTTCAGAAACATTCATTTATTTGTTTTAATGCTATAGTTTTAAGCACTTAAATTTATCCAAAGATCTTGAAAACAACATTCTAGCCAAAGTGCATTACAAAATAGCTCTTCCTAAAGCTCGCCAGTGAACGAAGAAGATATTTTTTTTTTAAAAAAAGGCCATCTTCATTTCAGATGACTGAGATTGAGATAATACTTCGAGAGAACTTCCAGAGAATAAATTGGCTTACATTAAGTTTCGAAACTTTTAAAAAAATCTCCATCAGACATCCTGCTGTTCAGTTGGAAGGAAAATACTTTTCACATTTGCTCGTTTGAACAAGTTTTCTCAGAATGCTCCATGTTTTTGGGAGAGAGTAATTTAAGATTATATTGCTCATTGGGGATCAGTTCTGGAAAGAAAACAAAAAAACATTTCTTCAAAACAACATGTTGCAGTAATTTTAAAAGCTTTTACGTAGACGAAAAAAGTCTGAAGTTCATAATAAAACTTTTTAAACTTAATGGTATCGAAATTATTACATAAACCACTTTTTATGGTATGATGCTTACTAAAATTGCACTGGGTTTTTAAAAAAATTGACTACACTTTCAAATATTATTTAGTTTTATTTATACAAATGCTATATATATATAGACATTTCGCTACTGGGCCATTAGTCTTGATTAAACTTGCTAATGATTAAGAAAAATAGAATTAAAAGATGATATGCAGTGCATACGTCAATATGGTTTTTATCCATGGACTGTCCAGAGTTACTTTGAGTACAGGCCGAAGAGTCCTTTAGTCAAATTTTAAAAGGTGGGCATTCAAACAATCGTACCCAGTCAAAAGACAGCATAACCGCATAGCTATAGGACAAGAAAAATCTGGAACAACTGGCTTTGAACTAGTGAGACATCCCCAGACATTTGCCTTAGTTTCATTTGGTAGATAGAAGGCAAATACCCTCTTAATTTCTAGTTTAATTAGGAGGTGTAGAATTAAAAGTAATGTGGTTGGTGGTAATTCTTACATAAATCGCTTTTTATGATATGATGTTTTCCAAAATTTTACCTAGTGTCCGAAAAATATGACTACACTTCAGAATATTAATTATTTAATTTATTTATACAAATGCTAATTAATTATTTATTTTAATTATACTTCAGACAAGACGTAAATGATTCTATAGATAAACATAAATCACTCTGTTAGTGTTTGGGGAATTTAAATCTGCATATGCAGAGTCTGTCGTCGTTAAAGCTTATTGAAAATATCCACTCTCATGGTATAGAAGGCCTGGATCAAAAATGTCAACAATCAAACATTATTTTAAAAAGAAACATATAAAGATACGCCCTTTTATGGGTATTTTTTACCATAAAAAGAACAGTTTTTATTCAATGATTTATTGCATGATTTCAATAAGCGCATTAGTTGCGCTCAACACATCGGGTCTGTACGACATTGCTAGCAACGTTCTATTGTTGCATTGCAAGATCAACATTCTGAATGACCACTGTAGACCGACTTTCTTTTTCTCCAGTGTCACTAATTGAAGATTGGTACACCATATTTCTCATGTTTCTCTGGAAAAATAATTGCAAGGAAATTACGTATAAAAATCTGGTTGGTCGGGCTATTGGATTTCTTCTTTCTATCCATCACCAGGGGAACTTTTTCTTACTTCCTAAATCCAGTGTGGTGGGGTTCCCCATTTGGTTCCGCTGTGCATGTGCTGCAGATTTAAATACTACGATCCATGATACAACTTTTGCTTATTCTTTTTGTGAAGCTGTTTTGAAATGCAAATTTCTGCGGCACTGCTAAGATGTAGGTAGCGCTGTTGAGATCGCAGTTAAATTCAGATCACTCCTGTGAAAGGCTGCGTTGGGACGACATTGAGATGTCTGTAGATGTGAACTTTAATAGTTCATAGTAAGTGTGAGATAGTCTAATTGAATCTGGGAGAGAGAATCCATTGCAGTTGGCTGGGGAGTCGTAGAGAATGCAAACTAGAGTGTTGCGGTGCCTTTTTTATGCTGTACATTTGCTATAGATTTAAGCTCGATGTGAAACTTGCCCTTGTTCTTGCGGTAAAACCATTTTGAAACAAAACTGTTTAAAAACAAGGTCGTTTAGCCATCTAGTTTGCAATTCTGAAACAGATACTATACTCTTTTTTATGGAACATATAAAACGTTAAGTGAAAATATTTGCATAATTTTATTTAATTTTCTGAAGTGTACTCAAACTTTTCAGATATCCCATATAGTATATATATGTTAATTTCACATTAATGCGTTTATTGGCATTTAATAATCAGAAAATAATGCCCTCCATTTTTGGCAAACAATGCTTATAAAAATAAATTTATTTAATTGATTATATAAACAATGAAGTATTTTGCATGCCTATTTATCCTTTTTGAAGTGGGGGCTTACATTATTTCAAAGAAGCATATTACGTAAATGGATCCATTTTAAAGTGTTCGATATTGGGAAAACGACTTTAAAAGAACATGGGAACAGATAAGCATCAAAGGAAAAAACCACAAACGATTTTTCTTAAGAAAAGATTTTAAATGTACGCATGTAGATAAATAGTATTAAACATATTCAAATTGGTAAGTTTTGTGTCGTTTCATATTTTTTGTGTTGTATGCTTCTCTTAATAGCTTATTCAATGTACTCCCATTGGTATAGAAGGAAGGTTGGAGATGGAATGCCAGATAACAGATATCGTCCTCTCCACGTGATGGCGGTTCAAAATCAAGTAACAACCGTCAATAGTACGGCGAATTGCTTTATAGTACGATGTTAATAAATGCTTACATATACTTTCAAAGTATGCTTTGTGTGAGCCCCACTCTGCTTAACAATCTAAGCAATTTAAAACTATATATTTTATAGGTAAATATAAAACACTCACGCTTCTAATTGCTTACAATTAATACTGTATAGCAGTCCTTCACAAACTTTCAATATTTGCGACCCAATTTCCAATCATACCTTTTATCTCGTCCCCACTCCATACAATAACAATGTATTGAATTCATTAATAATATACTTTGAAGCTAAAGTTACAATACGACTTTAATTATAAACCGTACAAATTATTAAGATAAGTATTAAATTTTGTATATAATATTATGTACCATAATCCCATTGAGTACTGGTAATAATTAAACTTATTCTTAATCAGTTCCGCAACGCACACCCTCAAACACCCACATCACGGGGAAAAGGCGGATTCTAGGGAGCCCTAAACCTCTGCTATCTTATGGTTTTGCAGCCCTTTGTAAGATCCAGCTGGGGGCCCCAAACCTGACTTTGTAGATGAACCTAATATTCTTCGTTACGACATTGTTCTTAACTTAGTATTGTGTTAAATGAGTTATAAAATACATTTCGCAGTATTGATACAATACGTTTAAGGGTATTATATCAATGTAAATATTTATTTTATTTTTTATTACGTTCGAATGTTTATTGTTTTGCTTCTTTTAAGTAAATTAATAGTTGTTTTTTCGAATGATTTTTTGTTTTAGACTTTTCGATATGATTATCCTCCTCACACACACTCACTAGGAGTAATCATGCCCCACGATTTGAGAAACGCTGCTGTATAGTAATGTAAATGCTCCTTAAAAATATTTCACTACATTTTTTCTTACATTTTTTATTAAATATTCAAGCCAAATCTATTTAACGTTTAAATATGCGAATATATTGTATGCATGTACAATGTTTAATGAATTGAAAAAATCATTTTTTCCTCTCAAAGAGAAATTTAAATTCAACTTTTTCAACAGCGTAAAATCATTAAATCGTAAATAATTTTTTTTTTTTAAAATTAATAAATGTGTTTGATATAGCACCGATTTTTATGTGCGAAAAAGACATGTTTCTCTCCTTTGGTTTAACATAAATGGAATAAATATCTATTGACATTTCAATATAAGTCAATACACGTAAGAGTTTTGACATTTTCAGATAATTCTGAGATTCATTAGTACAATCCATTCAAGATATATTTACTAAACGTTAATTTACATTTTTAAAACTGATAAATAATTGCATTTGTTCCCATAACTACGTGTTGCATTTGATTTAAAATTAAAAAAGAAAACTTAATTGAAATATTCAGCGTAAATAAATGAAATGATGAAAGTTAACTTCAATGTTATTTAAAGGATAGTCATTGAATGTGCCTAACAACTTATTTAAAACTTGACATTCAGGTGGAATTCTTTCGTTGCGTAAATAATTACTACATATAATTCAATTTAATTAATTATTTGACTAAGCATTTAAAACAAACATAATTAATATTTCTTGATTTTCTTTTCACGCAAATAACGTCACTGCATTATATGCAAATCTCTAATTTTAACTGAAATTAATGAAAATAAATCAAGGACTTTAAACCATTTAATAGATAAAGCTAATTAAATAATTCTTAACGTTTTCAATTGTCAAAAATTATACTCCATGCACTTGAGTTTGAATAAGCATCAATAAGCAAACAAAAATACTTAAGTAATTCCATTGCGAAATTTTCTTTCTGCTACAGATTTGATTTGTTTTTTTTTTAAATCTATTATTTAATCAATGTTATCATTTAAAAAATATAAATTAGGTTTAAAATATTGAAATGAAAGTGTTTAAGAGAAACAAAAAATACGATGCGTGACACAAAAAATACGAGACTGGCTCAATAAATCATTGTACTTACATAATCTGTTCTTCGTGACGTTCTCACCTTCAAAGCAGTTTCCTTCAGAATTCACACACACTTCTATATTCGGTGCTGCTGGTAACATTTCTGGAACAAGGTTTTTGGAAGGTCTTTCAGGAGATAGCTTGAACCTTTGCAACTGAGGTAAAATGGGTTCACTATAAGCCAGATCCAATTGTAGGAAATAAAAAAAAGTCACCGAAGCAGGGGAAATCTGGAGGAAAAAGAGGATGCCCCCTCACAGTAATATTTTTGCTGGTCAGAAACTTATTAATAAATAGGGTATGTATGAAGCGGGTGTAGGTCTTGGAGCAACAGCCAGCCATGACTTCCCAATTCTGGCCATTTTCCCCTTAACATTTTCTTTTTAGTACTCTAATGCAACAGTGTTGATTAACAGTCTGACTACTGATGTGAGTGAGAACCCACTTATGTCACGAATTTCGGCAACGTTTTGGTCTGTAATCGCTTACCTGGGAGCCCTGCAGTATTCAATACCATCCAAACACATGTGCACTCAACAAAGATTCATCTCCAAAAGCACCGGTTAATATTTGAAAAGTTTTCGTGGATGACTTCTTTAGTTTCACATGAAACTTGATGTTGACTCAATATTTCCCCGGCAGAATGAAGTTGCATGTGTTCATTCTATGATGGAGTACTTCCATGTGGCGTGATCGGTTAAGACAAAACCGCTCACATGGACAGAGGAGGGGTGTGAGATGACGTCTTACAAACAGTTGTTCCCAAGTGCACTATTTTTTTTAAATCTACACATTTTGTCCTGCTTTGTGTGTGTGGTGTGTGTGTGTGTGTGTGTGTGTGTGTGTGTGTGTGTGTGTGTGTGTGTGTGTGGTGTGTGTGTGTGTGTGTGTGTGTGTGTGTGTGTCACTCCCATTACTTTGTTTTCATTTACGTTTTATTAGTAATCGCAAGATATAAAATAAATTTTGACAAGAAAATGTTAAAATGAAAGGAAGACTTATTCCTTTAAGGGGTATTTTTTACGAAAATTAAAGTGAAATTTTATGAGACAGAATAAAATTAACCAACTATAATTTTTATTTCAAAAACTTTACAATTTTTATTTTATTGAAAATCCGAAATTGTATACCAAAGAATGTGGATTCCCATTTGAAACAAGTGAACAAAAATAATTCTTTGTAAGACGACATACTTACAAACATTCTAGTTCTGCAAAAATAAAATAAACAATGCAATTGAAAAATTCAAAATCGATCTCTTTTTTTTTTCAAAACGTGATTTATATTAATTTAAAATAATGATCTAAATATTGTACCAAAAATATCAATAAATTTATTTAATTGTTTATAATTTTGATTATGTTTTTCTTGCACCAAAGTTAATTGAATTCCTTTAGAAAGACTGAAACAACTGCACATAACTTATAAAGTAAAATCAAATTGTTTTTAATAAATTGCATCACTGCCTCATAAAAATATCAACCACAATAAATTAAAAATAACTTTTGAGAGAATCAGCAAATAATAAAATATATATTATAATTCTTTCATTTTTAATTGGGCTGTGGATTGCTATTTTACCATTGCAGTCCTAGTACATTAACTTGGAACCGGAATTTTTTTCAGTATGGCACCCTATAGATGAAATACAAATCATCTCAATTATTTTTAATGTCCAGTTTCCTCCTCAAAGGTTGGCACCTGAGCTCTGACGCTGTAAAACCGTCCTTAAGAATATAATCACCCCGAAAGCATCTAAGACGAACAGGCACTCGAGGGATCTTTTACATGCTGCAAAATCATAGGACATGGTGACTCTTGATTTTTTGCGTCATGAAAATTCACCGTTTTTGTCTGGGTCAAACCAAAAACCTTTAGCATACAAAACCAGTGACAAAGAAACCTATGCTACCATGCCGGCATTTTTTATAATTCTAAAATTCACGACTTATCTTTCATTATTTAGGATCACTTAGGAATTTCAATTTATAAATCTAACTATATTAAATGTTAACATAACTTAATTCAAACAACGTTTTACTGAAATACAAGAAAGCTGTGTGTATCGGCTCTTAGCATTATTAGCGTTAGAATATTCACAGAAAATTATATAAAACTAAGATATTTCTTTAACAATTCTTTACTAAAATACATGCATTGTTACGGATAACTAGTAACATTTCTGTTTTCTCCCCCAAAAGGACCTATCATGCATATGTAATTCATATTATGTGCATATGTATATATATCCATAAACATGATTCCTTTCATGAACATACTAACACACACACATATATTTTTAATATACACTGCTAGCCACCGTAAATGCAACACCCTGAAGGAAGCACGCAAATAACATGAAATTTACATCATGCATTAGCGGAGGTGAGGTATGCAAATGATTAGAATTTCAGTGCAGACACACAATACGCACGCCTGTAGCGCCACCTCAAAGCGCTATTTAAGGCTTGGAAATTTCGACGATTTCAAGTTCGGCAATTATATTTTTCTTGTGTTTTTTTTTCAAAAAACGATCAGTTATGTCTCGTAGAAAACAGGGATCAGCTTTTGATCAAGTTTTCGAGTTCGACAGAGGAAGGATAGTGGCCTACCGAGATTGTGGATTATCTTTCAGGGAAATCGGTAGTGGTGTTGGACGAAACCAAACAACTGTAATGCGGATAACTGACCGTTGGGTGCAGGAGGGCACGACGGGTCGACGTGGTCGATCGCATCCACCTCAGAGCACCACTTGCCGTGGCTCAATGCCACCCCTTACACTACCATCTTCCCGTCTATCAGTAAATATTACTGGATGTGTAGGCTGTCTTAAATGATCGAAAGACATAATTGCAAATCAATAGATTTATTGATTCTAATTTACACAAAAAGGTATAAACACACAATTCAAATTTAAGAGAAACAAAATAAAGTGGAGTACGAAAAGGGGAATTACTACTAGCGGAATAACAGAATACAACTGAATATATGAAAGCTTAACCAAGCACAATTACAGCTACGCCACGTACGAATATTCGCAATATTTTAATTAAATCACTGACCTTATCGTTTACATCGGCTGCTCCTTCGTGATGTTTTCTGCCTTGCTGACTGGTTAGGAGAATGGTGAAGGATCCACACTCTGTAACACGGATTTTTACAATCTTTTTTTAATCTCTTTTTTTTACAATCCCTCGCGTAGCTCCACACGTAACTACTATCTATGAATGTCAACAACTGCGTGCTGTCCTCGCGATCTTTACTTCACTTAACTTCCCTCTTCTATCTCTTCACTTTACTTAACTTTTTAACTCGCGAAACCCGAACTTATATAATATATCTTATTTGCATAAATCACGCCGGCTCTCGGTGCAGATTGCTTGGTCTACCCTTGACGCAGAACCACAGACGTCCCCGTCGCTTATGGTGCGACGAAGGAAGGATGTGGGTGGTGGAATGGAATGAAGTTGTCTTTACTGACGAGTCACCCATCTGTCTGCAACACCACGATGGTCGGATTCGAGTCTGGAGACACCGTGGAGAGAGAATGCTGAACAGCTGCGTTATGCACCACCACACTGGTCCTGCACCGGGTATTATGGTATAGGGCGGTATTGGATATCACTCTCGCTCTCTTCTAGTACGCATTGCCGGTACTTTAAATAGCCAGCGCTACATCTCCGAGGTGATGAAGATAATCGTCCTTCCTTACCTTCAGGGCATGGACACAGCCATATTTCAACAGGATAATGCGCGACACCACGTGGCACGCATTGTCCAAAGGTTTTTCGTCAATCACCAGATTGAATTGTTCCCTGGCCGGCACGCTCTCCGGATCTTTCACCGATAGAAAACATTTGGTCCATGGTTGCTGAACGATTGACCCAGATTACAACCCCAGCTGCCACACCAGATCAACTTTCGCAACGTGTGGAAGCTGCGTGGTCTGCTGTACCCCAAGACACATCCAAAGTCTCTTTGAATCAATGCCGAGGCGTGTGGCAGCGGTGATCTCCAACAATGGCGGCTACTCTGGCTACTGATTCTGGCAGGAACCTCACTTCACAGAAGTTTATAAATTTAATCATTTGATACTTGGTCAACACGTTATCTACAAAATAAATTTTGTTGTGCTATCTCTTGTCTTTCTTGGTGTTGTATTTACGGTGGCCAGCAGTGTATATATGTATAATCAACTACGTTCCTGTTCTCTTTCTTTCCCTCTCAATATATATATTGAGAGGGAATATATCTATCTATCTATCTATATATATATATATATTATATATATATATATGTGTATATATATATATACATATATATATATATTATATATATATAATATATAAAATAATATATATATATATAATATATATATATGTATACATAGATATATTCCCTATCATTATATATATTGAGAGGGAAAGAAAGTGAAGAGGAACGTAGTTAAAAAATACTGATATAAAATCATATCCAATAAGACAAACCAATTAGAAAAATATTGATGTTGATGCAAAATCCTAATCATTATTTTTTAATAAACCTGCTTATCTTTACTCTTCGTTATTGCACGGAAAATAGAAACTTCTTCTTAATAAGGTTAATTTGCTCTTCATCTACTGCCTTCTTACTTATTATATTGCATTACATGATAATTGTTGAAATTTTGTAAATAATAATGTTAGTGCGTGTATGTGTTTATATGTATGTGTGTATGTGTATGTGTATGTGTGTGTATGGGTATGCGTGTTTGTATGTGTGTGTGTGTATGTGTGTTGATTTTAATTTACGTCACGCACTCTGAAGCTACACGAAAGGCTCTTGTCGATCGACGGAGGAACTTTAAGCATTGATAAAGTGACGAGGAAGACACCCAAGATAGATTCCATATCTTCAGGCTTCCATACCACGCAAAAGGGTATATCATACCAGGCCCTCTATATTTTCAAGATGTATCTGGTTTTTAAAATTTTTTTTTTCATTTTCTTAACTGGTTCTGGAACACGAAGGCGCTACTCGACAACTGTGAATACGATAAGAGTAAGAGTGTTAAATCACGAAAATAAGTGTTCTTTTTTCCCGCCGTCTCCCAATGATTGCCTTTAATGTCCTTTGAAACCATTTTTATAATGCATACCATGGATTAATTACTGCATTTTTTTTTCAAATCCAAATTTTTTCCCCACAACCCTCAAAATAAGTAAGTAAGAAGCTTCAAATTATTAAATTAAAAAGAAGTTTTACGTTTTCCTTTCAAGATGCTTACAAATTTAGAAAATATAGTGAACTCTACTACCAAAAAAAATTAATAAACGTAGGCAAAGATTACTGGAGGGGAAAAGTTTTTGAACGCAATTTACTCTTAAGCTAAAGAAATTTCCTTGTGTTTTTCATTTGTTATATTTTCATTTTTTATGACAACATAATAATAATAATTGCTAGTTCCATTTTTACGTCAAAGAATGTATACAGTAGTTTTCAAGGAGTTCATTTTCGAAAGAATATACCAGTTTTTAAGGAAAATTCCTCTAACTTGCTTTCAACTTCGCAAAATAAGATACATTATTTTTTTCTTCAAATACGGCAAAGTTGTTTCAGCTTCTTCAAGTAAACAAAAAATTCCATTATCTTGAAAGTCAGAGTTGAAAACTTTTTTTCCTTCTTAAAAGAAGTAAAATTGCTGTGTAAATATCATTGCGCCTGTATTTGAAAAAATGGTCAGAAACTATACATCTTACAGTAGCAAATTTAACAGAAAAAAAAATTCCGCCACCAAAATTTTATATGATTGCCATGCACTTTCTATAACTGTAACATTTTTTTTCTACCCGGTCACTTATAGGGACAATATAAAACCAATTTTTATATAATATTTACAATTAATATTTAATAATTTTAAAATTAAACTTAACCATTTATATTTTGAATGATCGGGATACATAAGACCCCAATATGAATGCATCAGAGAAACATTAAAATAACTTCCAAAATGTATTTTTTTGTTTTATACTAATTCATTTTTATATGTTTTTAAACTCATGGTCCTGTGCAGATGCTATTGGTGTAGACATGCCGTCAGTGCCAAAAAGCAGGGCTTCTCAAGCTATTAATATTTGAGACCATAATATTCATAGCCCCCTCCCCCTCATCATAAAATAACAATATATTGAAATCAATAATACTATACTTTGACACTAAGTCTACAAAAGGAGTTTAACCTCTTCAGTTCCACCAGCAAATATAAACTTTTATCTCAGCCAAAACTTTGATTGCCCCTGACCGATACATACGTCCTTCCAAAGTACGATCTTTTCTGTGCAATCCTATCCATAAAACTATTCCGAAGGCTTTGCAATGCAATTAAAGAACATTGACAGTGTTTGCGAAGGATTTACTTATTTCAGAGGATTTGCCTATTTATTCCTTTTCTTCCTCCTCCTTTCATACATCACATGCGCATGCCTACGTGGAAAACGTTGGCATTAAGGAGCGAATCTCGTTACTTTTAATCGTCAGTTAAGGGATTTATTATAAACCGTACAAATTATCTAGATAAGTATTAATTTTTGTGTATAATTTTACATATGGCAAAACTTATGAGGTCACTGGTAAATATTTAACTTGCTCTGAACTTATTGTTTTTACATTAATTATAAAATATTTTGCACAGTGCTGATACTTTTTATAAGTGTGTATTATATTAGTGTAAATGTGCATTTTATTTTTTATTTGGTCAAAAATGTATTTTTTGTATACTTTCAGTAAATTACATAACCTATTGTTACATAACCTATTTAATAATTACATAACCTATTTTTTTACATAATCTATTGTTGCCAATTTTTGAATATGCTTACGCCCTCTTTCGTAGAATTATAATGCCACCACGGGACACGCCCCGAAATGTGAGAAACGTTGCCTTACACAGCACTTCAGTTTTACCGTCTAGATCACCTCTTTCGTATCTGCTAGTGATATCAGCCATTGTAACCTTAATAGTAATGAAATAAAATTAGCACAAAGCAATATAATAAGGAACTTTAATGAGATGTATCACTATAATAATATAAATTGACTATTATATATTTATCTTTTAAACCTGTTACAAAATTTTCGTTATCTTTGCTATATTTATTAAATGTAATAAATATAATTGATTTTCAAACTCAAAGATGTGTACCGTAAAATCCGGCGTATAACGTGCACCCCCTTTTTTATGAAGAAGTCTGAAAGACATGTGCGCGGTGCTTATATGTTTTGGAATCATTTATTTCAGCTATTATTCCAAACTATAGAAAAAAAATTGCATTTTTCTGTCAATACAACCCTTTAAGTTCATAAAAAATGCAATTTCTTTTTAATAAACAGTATTTTCATATAACTAGAAGTCTAATTTTTCCTATGTGCATCTTTTTTTTATTTTTAAATCTCTCCTTTATATACCCGGCGTACAACACACGCCCGTAAATTTGTATCTTTTTTTTGTGTTTAAAGTGCGCGTTATACCCCGGAGTTTACGGTAATTTAGATATTTAATAAAAATTGTTAAATATAATTGACTTATTTTACTCCTAAATATTAAATTTTTAAAAAATTACACATTGTAATGGTAAAATATTCTTCTATTACTTCAAATGTATATATGCCATTTTCAATGAAAGACAAAATATCTTTCTTTATGGAAATTACAACTTTAAGTGTGTTAAAGAAAGCATTTTAATCAAACAACACGCAAACATTTTCTCTCTTCTTAACATTTACCATCGGAATGTTAATCGCATTGAACTTAGAATCAAAAAGTTGTAATTCGGCTTAGAAAAATTTAAATTCTTTAGAATCCTTTTTTAGAATTCTTTTCTTTTTTCCAGTAGCGGACAAATAACTTTTCCGATACATTCCATTCTTGTTTATTCTTGTTCCACCCAAAGAACAAAACGTCTCACGCTTTAGTGAAAGTTCTCTCTGAGCTTTGGTTTTGAAAGGACTTAGTTCGTCGATCAATCTTAGAGCAACAGAACCAAGAAAAACATTCCCTATCGTTTGTCATGATGTTAAAACCAGTCCTTTATCCTTTCGGTCAGGATTGAAAAGACTCCTTTTAATGGAGTATAAAAAGAAAGCAAAACAGAACACCAGGATGTTTTGCAAAACTGGCGCAAGTTAATGAAAACAAATGACTTTTGGGTGACCCCATGGTGACTTATATTTCCCTATTTTCTTCTTCTACGCCCTTCTGAAATGAAAGTTGTCTTCTAATTAAGTAAACATTAGATTAACGGCTGAATTCCTGGTAATTTTTAGTACCTACAAAAACAAGACAAAAAATATGACAAAGGAATTACTGTCATTTCCTTTGGGAATTCAAAGACATATTTGTACTATGTTACGTATATAAATGTTTTGGCTCAGAAAAATACTCTAGAATAATTTGAAAGAACATACAGTCTCTCATGAGACTAATTCCATGAAAACCACTGCTTCTTGTTTATTATTTTTATGCTCATAAATACTAAAATGTTTCTATTTATAATATGTTTTTAATGCAAATTCATTGCGGAAATTGTTTAATCTGGTGAACTGTATGTATGATTCACTTTAATTAAGTAAAATATTTATTACATTGCTTAAATAAAAATTAAAATGTTTCTCTGTAATGAAAGCAAACGTTCCAAAAATTCAAAAAAAAAAAAAAAAAACATATCGCCAAATGCTGCCATTGTTTTTATTGCGTTCGAACCTAAGTAGGAAAGGCTTCCTCTATTAGCTACATATCGTGGTATTTGTTAACGTGTTTTCATTTTGACGAAATTAGTCTACTATTCGAAAGTACCCAAATCTTTTTTTTAAAAAAAAATATTGGAATGAGAACTCAACTGTCAGATAGAAAAATTGTTTAAAATGCATATCAATATATTTATCAAAAGAAAGAAAAATGCATCTTTGAGAATTGCTTTTAGACATTTTAGTAAAAACAAGTAACAAATTCATTTGAGATGTTATAGGAAATATAAAGTTAAAAAAAATATTTTATTCAAACTATGAACAAATTCACCGTATGTATGTACTGAATAGTACCTGTATTTTATCAACTTACTTTAAGAGTAAAAATAACAACATCCACAGAAACCAAAACTTCTTGGAGAACATTAACAGGGAAACAATAATAATATTAAATATTAGAAAATTAGAGATTTTTGGAAATCGGATATCTAGAAGAACAATGTTTTATCTTTGAAAATATATTTATGAATGTATTTTAAATTAATAAACATTACTAGCTTTCAAAAATCTCATTTCTGACAAGAAACTATTTCAAAAAGGAACTTTTAAAGACCTTACTTTTTTTTACAAATCAGATTATTTTCTGAAATTTTAAATACTTAAAACAGGAACTTAGAAATCTTATTCCAAGTGTATAGTTGTGAAATTATTTTTAAAAACAAGCATAAATCATGTAAATGATGATAAATACTTGTTAAAAGATGTTAATATGTTAAGAATGCGGATAACTGTTGCATTTACAATAACCTGAAAAATAAAGTGATTCAAGGAAGTTATAATTTAATATCATAAAATCCAACAGCTTACTTAATCAGTTCCAGCAGTTTCGTGCCTAACGACATTTGCAATCATAGCAATTGGAACTCTGAAATATCGGGCAATTATCTGTATACTGATTTCGAGTATTGCATCATGAGAAACGCTCTGTGACTGTAACGGCTTGTTTCTCCCGTTATGATTAGTCATAAGGACATGTCCTCAGTTACGGTTATATTCTAAGGTATTTAACGAATCGAATAGACAGGAAAATGAACAGACTGGACATGATTGGAAGATGCAAGTGGTGTCTCTTAAATGTGTTAAGCTTAATTTCAAGCTTAAATTAAAATGTGTTTAGTGTTTTGCAATAATCAACTTAATGCTATATGTTTAGAGATTGAAACTTGACAGTAAACTTCCTACTATATTAATATTTACCAAGGCATAGAGTAGATATTAAAATACTTTCATTACATGTTAAAGACTAATTATTAAGAAGTATAACTACGTCAATATTAAAGATAAGTATATTACATTCCAAAGGCAACATACTGCAGTATAGTATGCTGAATTGATTATATTTAAGTAATATATTCTTTTTTTTACTATTGCATTTACATTAAAACTTATTTTGAAGTATTTAAAAGAGGTAGACGTACTTAATCTACCATCATTAAATTTACAACGTGCATCACAAGCAAGCATCTAAAGAACAAGATAAGAAATAAAATATCTATGTCAATGCAGTTCATCTCTTTTTTAGGCAAATAAAACGTAACACACACACAGGTGTAAGTAACACATTATGGGGACCAATTTTTCCCTGTTTAAAAGTTTTATTTCTACAAATAAAAAAAAACGTTTTATTTTCACTCATACATATCAATATGTTGTTAATATAATAAAAATATTCACTGGCAAAGCTTCAATATTTTTGTAGCAAACCTCCATTCATTTTAGTGTGAGTGTTAAGCGAAGGAAGAGACATTTTTCTAAAACTAATCAAGCTTTTTTCTATTTAATTTCAGTTATAATAATAGTTTTCAAATAGCTAATGGGAGTGTCCAAGTCATCGTTTATCAATAACAATAATATTTCTTAAGAATACTTATCAAGCGTATGTGAAGTAATACAAGCAGACAATCTTCCTTGGATTCGAACAACAAAACTCCTAGTCCAATGCTCTGACAGGCAGACAGTTCAAGGTAAAGATTCCATCATTACAAACTTTTATTAACTGATCTGACAGCTATTTTTCTCTTCTAACTCGATTCACGTAACTTAAATATTAATTCCAATTTTCAGATGTCGCGGTTCCTTAACAGAAATTGGTCTCAACGCATAGAAAGCGTTTTCTCTTCAGAGTCAATGAAAAGACCAGAAGGGGACTCGTTACATATTTATTGTGTGGAAGCAGACACACTGCATTTATAAGAGCAACCGATTCCCAAATTACGATGGGGGAGTCTCTTGGGACTGAGGCACATCCAAACGACATTCGATTTCCATTCACGTATTTCCATTGCTCATATTCCATTGCCCAATGTGCAGCATTGATTATGGAATTGCATGATTTACTTGAATGTTGGGGAACAAGGTGACCATAATAATGGACCACTTTGTGTAAGCTATCGACTAGGAATCTCCTACAATTTTTACCCGATGTGTATAAACAATTCTGATACCAAAAGTGTATCCTTATATTTAATAAACATGAAAGGCAACAAAAAATGTTATCATAATTAAAAAAAAACAGTATTTTGTTTAGGGTTAATAATAATATATATATATAATATATATATATATATATAAAGCTTGATGATTGGATCACTTATTAAGTCACACGAAACCATTAATTATCTGTAAAATCACCCATTCTTTAAACAACATAATGTGGGTTTTCTTTCCTCCATACTCTATCATACTTTAATACTTTATTTGCTAGTTTTTCCAAGCAAATAAAAGATTGTTTCGCCTGTTAAGGTATCGAACTCCTTTAAAACTGTGAATTTTGCTAAAAATTGACAATTTTTTTATGATTTTATTTTATGGGCTTTCTTACTAGCTTTACAAAAATATTAAGTTTATCATTTTCCATTTACTAGAAAAAACCTACAAGTGTTTTAGTAAAAGCAGATGCCATTACTTTAACCAAGATGTCATACTTTAAAACGCGTCTTACTCGAAATGTGATTTTTTGAAAATAATCAAACGGGGTCATCGATTGCTAAAAAAGTTTTGAACATAATTAACTGAAATTTTTTCTGTAAGTTCTGTATAATAGTAGAATTGTTTTAACTTTCAGATTAATAAATCACTGTTCTATTACAAAATTCACAGTCCCTTATGCGAATTTAATCACTGTCTTTTTAAGCATTTTCGTATAGTAACCGAGATAAAGTGCTCTAGTTTTTGTAAAAAAGAAAATATCTCATATCCTGAAGGTCCTTTCAAAATTGAATAATATAGCAACACATTAGATTGAAAAAATTGAAAATTTGTTTATGAACCTTTGGTGCAGAATGGGCCGCGTTTATGCTACTTTTTGTCAATTTTTACCTTTTTTTTCCGTAGCCGCGGTGGCTGAGTTGTCTAGGCATCGGATCATGGCTAGCGTGTCATGAGTTCGATCCTAGTACCACTAAAGATCATCCGTGTAGGGGAGCGATGCACGTTAAATCTGTCGAGAGCTCAAACGTCCTCCCGTTGATGTGGTGTGGTAGTTAGGAGAGGGAGGTACCAGCTCAGGTGTCGTCCGCGTCACTTGACCATGGTTCAAAATTACGCGGAGCGTCGCCAAAAGCCCTCGTGTTGCTAATCAGTGCGACGTTAATATTCTCTCACTCACCCTATTTTTTCCCATTTTAGTAATTATAATTTATTTTCCTCTTCTTAAGTTTAGCACATTTTTCTTAAAATGCACTAAACAATTCCAAAAATAACAAAAAAATCCCCCATATCTCCTTTTTTTAAAAAAAAAACAGTTGTCACAACCAGTCGGATACCTTAAACTATGCATCCTAAAAACCAAGTATTTGCATCCATACGTCCAAGCTTCTTGGCATCAAATTTCAAAGGATGCCGCTTGTCATCTACGGGCAAAGCTTTTAATAGCTGGCAATTATATTTTCAAACGCTCGACTACTATGCTGCTTGTAAATTGTTTCACAAGAATCTCATGATAGAGACCTATTTCTCATTGATAATCTTGGACTGAAAACAAATGTTTGCCCAATTAAATCAGCATTATTTTTATTTATATATGTCTTTATCCTATCGTTTCGACATATATTCCAAATACGAAATTATTTTTGCGTTGCAATGACGGTTTTTTTTTCAGGTTCTGTTTTACATTACGCAAAAAATATTTTCTTGATAAACAAAGTGCGCTGTAATTAAATGCAAGGTCAACCAACCTTATTCAAGAGTAGTGTTTTATATTTTCATAAGCAAAAGTTTTCCTTGTGGGGAGCATTTCGATTGAAACCACACTGTGTTAAGCCAATTGGTTAAGGTAGTATTAGTATCTGCTCAAAAGCAAATGCTCTTTATAGTATCCATTTTATAGGGAGATGCGAAATTTTTCAATATATTGAATGTAATTTCCTGAGTAAAAGCTTAAATTTAATCTCCAAACTATAATCACATTAAACTCTCATTAGATATTTAAAATATTCAGACTCTCGTTTAAAAATGTTCAGAGACTTGTGTGACTTTTTAGATGTGATAAATGAAAACACCATTTTGTATTGAACTTATCAGGCCTTCAAACATTTCTATATAAACTTACAAAAAACACCACACAGTTTTTTTTTAACTTGCTTTAATTTGAAATAAAATGTTTACTTAAAAATTACAGTAAAAAAAATTATGACTATTTCCTTCTGCTATCAAATAAAATTGATAAGCAAAAAATGACTTTATGTGTAATAAACAAAGATTTATTCAAAAATAAACTTTTAATTACTAAAATAAATGCGTGCTTTATATTTCTCAATAAACACTAAAGTAATAGTCTCTTTACACAATGTAGCATTTATATCAATAGAAAAGTTCCAATTGCAATATACCAAATTTTGATTGCGTACCCTTAAAACGATTATTATTATATAACTAAATTAATAATATAATACGATACCATTATAATAGTTAGACAGATCGATAGATATATGTTTATGCATACACAGTCGAATCATAATATTATAACCATTAAAATAATATTCGGAATATTCTCCCGGTGCATTTAAAACAGCTGTTTAGTGACGAGGTGGGAAATCACTAGGTTTTTGGCAAATTTCCACGGAAATATTTGATGATGAGAAAAGAAAACATCTCATAATTCGTAAAGATTCTAGGATTGTAGTTCTTGGTGTGACTTTGATGTGCCTACCCAGATAAACCTACAAGTATGCCCAGAGACTTAAATTTAAATCATTAGATGATTACAGTAGATATTAAAAGGAGTCCTCTTACTCCTTGAATCAATCAACGCCAATTTTTATCACTTAACATAGGGTACTGTTCTATTGAAATACCCATCCTCTGCAGGATACACCTTCATCATGTAAGGTTATGCTTGTTCGACTAACATATGCTGCATGGAATGGAATCTAACATTTGGTATTGCTCTATTGAAATACCCATCCTTTGCAGGATACACCTTCACCATATAAGGTTGTGCATGATCATCTAACATATGGTACATGGAATGGAATCTAATGTATGGTATTGTTCTATTGAAATACGCATTATCTGCAGGATACATCTATTCCATGTAAGGTTATGCTTGATCGGTTAACATATAGTGCATGGAATGGAATCTAACATATGGTATTGTTCCATTGAAAAAACCATACTTTGCGGGATTCACCTTCGCCATGTAAGGTTATGCTTGCCCAGATAACATATGGTATATGGAATGGAATCCAATACATAGTAGTGTTCTATTGAAATAACCATCTTTTGCAGGATACTCCTTCGCCATTTAAAATTATACTTGACCGGCTACCATGAGTTAGTATGTATGTCTATTTATAGTACCTAACAGAAGAGTTAATAAACCCAATGTATACCAAAAGAAACGTGTCCAAGAACTTTACACTGCCATCGGCATCTAGTGATTGTTTCTGGAAAACTGTTTTCTGCTGCCTCCTGGTAAATACCAGAACCCATAGAAACAATGCAGTAAAAAAACCAGAATTATCAGATAATCTACCTTTTTCCACTGTTTAATATTTGTACTGGAATTCAAATTCACGAGGTTTTTTTAGGTTGAACGCCTGTGAACGAGGGTGTTGTACATCTGTCATGTAGGCAACATTAACAAAGGTTGCACAATTATCCAAATATAGATATATTTTTCTCATTACTGATTTCCTTGAGTTGTAAATGTATCAATAGTAGGTCGTCCATCAGCTTAAACTGAATGTCATAGACGATTCTCCATTCGTTAATTATTCGTGGAGCTCCACAGTTATTACGCCAAAACTGCTGATCCCGTTCACTTTTTTCATTTACCTGGTACACACACACTGCGGCACTGTTATATGCCAACTATTGCAATTTTTTATACAAACACGTACTTTGTAATAATCTTCATCAATGTTCCATAAAACATACTTGTTAGTCTTTCTTAAGAGTGGACACAACTGAAATTATATTTATATTTCAGAGTGTATTTTTATACATAAATGTGTTTGTATGTACTTTAGGTGTATGATTTTATATACATAATAAAAATAATAATCATCATCATACTTTCGCGTACTCTCAAATATCACTACATACTGAAAAGACCACTACAATATACAACAAAAAGAATAAGTCTGGTTGTATTTTAAAAAAGTTAAATTTTCAAACACAGCACGTGGCTTATTTCTCACTGTATCGAGACTCATGATTCATACAAATAATGTATAAAAATAAAATTTCGTTTCCTACCTCTCTTAAATTCAAAAAAATAGTTTATTTCTCCGCATTTTTTAATTCATTTGGATTTTATAAAAAAGTAAAAATCATAAAAGAGGATCTGGTATGATCATCAATCATGCCTCCTGAAATGTTTATTTTCAATCAGTGCTCATTTCTTCATGGCTTTCATTGTGAAATTCTTTTCGATTTTAAGACTATTTTTTTAGAATAAATGTACTTAAGAAAATGTCTCCTATTCTGCCTTTTAAGTTCTTTTTTTCTGCATTTAGAAAGAAAAAAACAGACTGTCAGATAATGTATGTTTAGTGTCAAATAAAGCCAAATCACAGTTCTCGTCAACAATGATTTGTATTACATCCATCACTCTACTTTACACTTATTTTCTGCTCGTAAACTGAGATTAAATATACTGAATTGTAAAGCTAAATAACCTTTTTAATTCCATTAGATTTCCATTTCTGTCCATTGAATAAAAAATTTAACATAGTGACACTGAATGTAAAATAACTGAAACAAGATTTACCATAAAATTGAGGATTTTGAAGAGGGCATATATATATATATATATTTGCCCTCATGAGAATTATTTCTCTAACTCTCCTTTTCAAAGTTTAAGTATTATTCTTTGTTTTTTTCTCCTTCTGTTTTTTATTATTTTCAATTTGTTTTAGTTTGCTTTGTTTAATTACAAAAAAAAACTATCCAGGTGGTGCCACTAATTTTTGCATCTGGTTTTACCAACTTAACACGCCATTTTTAACGTTCATTTAGCGTATTGTTCTCGTACGTACAGTTTTTCCCGCTCTCCGGTTAGTTGCATTTTTTCATGTAAGTTTTTTCTTCATTATTCCTTTTCAAAATTATTTTTATTTGTAGTTTGTTAGGATTCATTTCCTTTCATATTTTCTATTATTTTTCTTTTGGTTGCAAATTACACGTGGTTGGTTTTAGGCCTAACTTTTCAATATTGGTATGTTTTCCTGTTATGTATAAAATTTCTGCTGAACAGGGAAAGGTAGGATCCATAAAATATATTTAACCCTAATTTTGCTGGTCCTAATTCAGCAACAGCTTTAGAAATCATAACAGGTCTTCATTCTAGTCTATTGGCTCTTTTGGCTTCTTACATTTTAAAGTTCTAATTCTGTTCCATGTTATACATACGCTTAGTTAATTCTTCTATAATAGACTCTTCCATCATTTTTAAAGTGTGTTTCTTTAAATATGGTTTCAATCTTCTAGCTTTGTTAGTGATATTATTTTGTATTATCAATTTTATTATGCCATGTATTTCTTTCATTTTATGTTACTATATATATATATATATATACTATGGCCCAGAGTATTGGCAAATTCAGGTGAAGGTTGGCTGGCCGAAAAACATTGTTTAAACCTGCAATCCTGGTTCCTAAGGCCAGGAGTTTGCTCTAGTATTTCTGCGGCTAATACTATTCTATCATGACTATAGTTTTGTTAGGTATATATATAACCATTTTTTGTATAAATATATATATATTAAGATTCTTGGGATTTATTAGTCTTCTTTTTAATTATTTACTGCTATATATATATATATATATATATATATCTAATATATAAAGGAGAAAAGCGACTCACTCACTGATTGACTGACTGACTGACTGACTGACTAATCACGAAATCTCTGGAACTATTCAACCTACAGACTTGAAATTTGGTAGACATGTTCTTTGATAGAGTAGACATCAGCTAAGAAAGGATTTCCAAAATTCGAAACGCAAGGGCGTTACGGGGGGGGGGGTTAAGGGCTTTAATAATAATTGTTTCCATGTTTAAACTACTTGATGTACAATCTTGAAATTGGGTAAGCGGATTCCTTTCAGCGAGTAGAGATCCGCTACAAAATGAGTTTGCTGAAACTCGACCCCAAGTGGCGTTGCAGGGGCTTAGGGGGCGTTATAGATAATTATTTCCATTTTTTAAACTATTTGACGCACTATCTTTAAATTTGATGTATAGATTCCTTTTGTAGAATAATGATCAGTTACAAAACGGGTTTTGTGAAAACAGACTTCTAAGTGGCGTTGCGGGGGATTAAGGGCGTAATAGATTAAATATATCCGTTTTTAAACTACTTCACCTACCTGCTTGAAAATTGGTAGGTAAGTTTCTTTCCTGGAGTAAATATCCGCTACAAAATGGGTTTTGGGAAAATTGACCCCCCAGGGGTGTTGCGGGGCGGGGGGTTTAAGGGGCGTTATAAATTGCTATTTTTAAGTTATTAGACGTACAGTCTTAAAATTTAGTAAGCAGATTCCTCTCATAGGGTAGAGACACGCTAAAAATGGGTTTCGTGAAAATTGCCCCAAGTGGCGTTGAGGGGACTTAAGGGGCGTTATAGATAATTATTTCCATTTTAAACTATTAGACGCACAGTCTTTATATTTGATAAAGAGATTTCTTTCATAGAGTAGAGATCAGCTATAAGAAGGTTTTGTGAAAACAGACCTCTAAGTGGCGTTGCAGGGAATAAGTGGCGTAAGAGATAAATATTTTCGTTTTTGAACTATTTGACCTACCTGCTTGAAAATTGGTAGGAATGTTTCTTTCATGGAGTAAATATCCGCTACAAAACGGGTTTGGAGAAAATTGACCCCCCAAGGGGTGTTGCAGGGGGTTAAGGGCAGATCTAAATAATTATTTCTTTTTTTAAACTATTAGACTCACAGTCTTGAAATTTGGTTAGCAGATTTCTCTCATAGGATAGAAATACACTGCAAAATGTGTTTTGTGAAAATTGACCCCTAGGTGGTGTTACGGGGGTTCAAGGGGCGTTATTGATAATTTTTTTTGCATTTTGAATTAATTGGACGCACAGTCTTCAATTTTGATAAGCAGATTCCTTTCATAGAGTGCAATTCCCTACAAAATGGGTTTTGGTGAAAACAGACCCAGAAGTGGCGTTGCGGGGGCTCAAGTGGCGTTATAGACAATTATCCCCATTTTTAAACTGTTAGGCGTACAGTCTTGAAATTTGATAAGCAGATTCTTTCGTAAAGTAGAGAACCGCTACAAAATGGGTTTCGCGAATATCAACTACCAAGTTTAATTTCGGGAGATTAAGAGGCGTAATCGATAAATATTTCCATTTTTAAACTACTTGATCATCCTGCTTGAAAATTGGTAGGCATGTTCCTTTCATGAAATAGAGTTCCTCTAACAAAGAGTAAAATTAAAATGGACCCCCAAAGATGTTTGCGAGTGGTCAAGAGGAGTTACAGAAAAAAATTCCTGTTTTTAATTGTTAGACCCACATACTTGAAATTTTTTAAGCATGTTTTTTTTGTTGAATAGGGATCCACTAAGAATAAATTTTAAGCAAATCAAGTTCTGGGGGTTGCAGGGGGTTACTGGGACGTATTGACAAAAAAATTACTATTTTGTAGCTACAAGGACTATAATAATGAAATTTGATTTGCATTTTTCTTTTGTTAGATTGAAATCCGCTAAGAGCGGTAATTTTGGAAAACGGCTCTCAACGGGATTACGGGGATATTTATAGTAAAGCTTTTGCTTTTTTCTGTTAGATTTAGACTTGAAATTTGGCTTGCATGTTCAATTTACGGAGTAGAGATCCACCGAAAATTGGTTTTGCGGGAATCCACTTGGTTTTTGAGTTACGAAAGAGCAAACATCATTCTATGCTTCAATTTTAGAGATTTTTAGAAAATACAAATTAGATGAGTTCTGCTCTTTTTTTTATCAACAGGTGACAGTTACAGGTTACTCAGGTTATCAACAGGTGACAGTTACAGACAGTATATTTTTCAATTCAATCGAATTCTTAATGCTAGGACTTAGATATCAATAATTTATACATATATATAAGCAGTAAAAATTTATAAAACATCATGAAATACCCAGCGAAGCGGGCGGGTAACAGCTAGTATATATATATATTTCTATGTACTTTTTAAAACAAATAAGTATTTTGGTTTTTTCCTGGTGCATATATATATATATATATATCATTAAGTTCAAATTATATAGATTTACATCAATTTAATATACGACTAAAGATTTTATATGTATTTATATAATGCATATGATATATATATGTTGTTCAGTTTAGCTGAATTATATTTTGTTCTAAACGTATACTAACTGATGAAATTATTATTTAAATTTGTTATTAAAACTTAAGTTCATCAATGGAATTATTAATTAACTTTTGCCCACGAGAATTATATGTATACAACATAACATACGAGTGTATGTTTTTCTGGTAAAACTTTTTTAAGTTGCATACGCATGAGTGTTCATGCAGGAAAAAAAAATATTTTTTAAAAAAAAGATATATGATTGTATTGAATTAGGTTTCAGCGAAACAAAAGATTTTTACATGTTCATCAAATATTAAAATTTATATTAAGAAACAAAGTTTGCTGACGGAAATTTTAAAGCTTACCATTTCTATTACATGAAATTTAACAATATGATAATTATTTTTTTTGCTAAAAATACTTTCTTTTACCACACACACTAATTTTACATATTCTCCATAATTTTAAAAAAGTAAGCCAAAAACTTACTGACCACCGATATTTAAAGTGTAAACAATATTTTCATGACAAACATTTAAATGACAGAAGAAAAAGTAAAAAAAAATGCTATGTGTATTCTTTTATTTTTTGAAAGAATTGAACACTTACGCAGCAATTAAAAATAAATTCAAATATATTAATCTTACAAATTCCATGGAATCTTTCTATGTTTTCTGTTTCTCACTTGTTGGTACTTAGATGTTGTTGATGATGCTTATGATATATCATTAATTTAATTCATTAAAATGCCAAAAAACCAGAATTATTTTTCAGCTCTTTCTTCCCGGAGGATTGAAAACACAAATATACCCTCAGTTCATTTCAAGTTCATGCACCGAAATACATAAAACAATATCAGCAAATGCTGTAAGCAGACATTTTCAGTGAGATCTTTGCAGCAAGCCACTCTTAAGGAAAATTTTTCGAAACTCAAGGTATATTAAACGGGACAGATATGTACCTTTTAAAAAAGTATGTGGTTTCCCAGAAAAGAATGGCAGAGGTTATGATTTCAGCTTTAAGTGTTCCTTAAAGAATAATGTGGTTTTTAGTGAAGCATTGCCAAAATCATCCCCTGCTAAAAACTAAATGAAAAGTCAGAGAAATATCTCTTGTTCACGAAAATGCTGATGTTCAAATTATGAACATTTTAACAACTGTTAACTAACATTGTATTCATAAATGCAATTATCCGGGATTTCACCATTTATTTGCACAGTAAAATGTGGGTGTAAAGAGCTCTTTTATGGCTTTCTTATTATAATTATTTTATGCATCAGTGCTGCAGATATCCAAAATCATAACCATATTCCAGACGACCCTCTGTACGTTCCTTTCAATCGATGATACTAGAGTATTTGCTTACTTTAAACAAGAGAACACGAACTTTTGTACTCAAAGATGAAATCCAGTTTACTTTGGATTAATTTAGATTGTGCATGCTAAAGTTGGAGTAAAAATATCGCTAAAAATTATAAATATAACGTTACTAAAAGAAGCACTTATGAAGAACTAGAAAATGTGGCTCAAAGTAGAATATCTCTTAACAATAATGCTGATTTCGAATGCTCTAAAGTACCAGGATATGATTCTTGCTCCATATGTCACACCATGTTCTGGTTTTGGTGATTAATTATTCATTTGAAGGGATGACACAATGTCTGTCCTCTTTCAGGAGAAATTTTCGGTTCCCTGGTAAATATGTGGCCACCATATGTCCTACTTAAAGGACGGTAAAGGAGCTAGAACAATAGTTGCTTAAAATATGGGCTTAATACAATACTCTAGTGTCTGGCAGCTTAATAGACAGTTTGAAAATTCGATGTCACCCCTCATTACTGATATGGTTGGGTCTAATAGTTTTTCAATTGATTACTATTTATTCATGTTTATATAATCTGTAATTTCTTTTTACTAAACAGTAGATATTTTGGGAGAAAGATTGCTGTTCTTTATTTGCAAATAGGATCTTATAATAAAGTTAAATTAGATTCAATTAATAGCTTTTAAAGAACAATATTTTTAAAAATGCATTTTGTATTCCTTTTTGAAACTAGTTTCTTTTTATCAAATAAACTGGTCAGATTACATCAGCTGTATCTTAAAATTTGTTCCCAGTGTAATTTAAATTCCAAGCTACTTATTATCGTAATCGGAATAAATTTAGAACTTATATATATATATATATAATGCTGTTTGTGAAGAAATGCAACGCCATGAAGGAATCACCAGAATTAAATGAAGTTTAACACACAAACGACTTGTATTAGTACAAATAAGTGACGAAATTTTCACAAAGCAAAAAACAATATTAAGTGTCTGAAATCAGTATTTGATGCAGACACCACGCGCTGCGATAAGTGTTGCTATACGACGTGGCATGAAGTCAAACAGATTTCAAATGTCTGCTTTTGGAAGATAATTCCATGTTGCTTGTATGCGCAGCAAAAGTTTGTCTATTGAAGTTGCAGGACGCGAATCACTAGCCAGATGCCGACCAACCATATCCTACACGTGGTCAATAGGCGACATATCCGGCGAATAATCAGGCCGAGGAAGAAGTTGCATGTTTTGGGCTGAACATAAGTCTCGAACAGCCTTTGCATTATGTGGACGTGCTCCAGGGATGCCTTGAAGGATGGGAAAGACTTCGGGCTGTAATACTTCATGGATGTACCTGCTCTTATTGAGATTACCCTCAATTCGTAGAGAATTGGATCGTCCATGATATGAAATTGCACCCCAAAACGTAACTACAGGTGTTAGGCCACTATGTCATTCGATAACGCACTCTGAAAGGCAGCGTACACCGGCCTAGCGTCTAACACGAATGCGGCGATCATTGTCCCACAAATTGAAATGTGATTCATCTGAAAAAATAACTTCGTACCAATCAGCTTGCCAGGCTCTGTGCTCATGAGTCCATTGCAGACGCAGCCATCGATGGTTTGACGTGAAAGGGATCCTGTATAAAGGCACCCTTGCTCGCAATCCATGGTACAGCAGACGGCGATAAACTGACAAAGCCGACATTAGTACACATGTAGCAATAGACCAAAGTGTTGTCAACTTCCTGGAGGAAGTTGTACTGTCATTCACCACCATGCGGAGCAAGTGTCGATCGTCGCGTGCTAACGTCCCCTTCTGTAGTCCACTGTCGGATTTTTGAGTTGTTCAGTGCTCGTCGGTTTACTGTTTTCGAAATTGCATCACTGTGGAACTGTTTCGCTGCACATGAGCTCCGATTGTGCGATAGGAAAATCCTCCTCCTTCCTGCGGATAATCTTCACCGTTCATACTCCGTAATTTGTTGGAGTTTCTCTTTATTTCGTTTTGGAAGGATACTTAGGTATCCCTTAAGTGCCACTAACAAATAATCAGTAACTAATTTTAACGTCCCTTCATAGCCTTCTATTTATTCGCTTTCGACATCAGTTCAGAGGGCGCTGGCACGACACGCTTGCGCGGTGGCTCTGAAATTTTACTATTTTACTTAACATCCTATAATTGATATTTGCTGCAGAGTTCATTTAATTGTGATGATTCCTTCATGGTGTTGCATATTTTACAAACAGCAGCGTGTATATATATATAACCCCCACTTTTAGAAAAAAAAATATATATAAGCTGTCAGTCAGCAATGTTGATAATACAGTAGCATCCAATCTTTTATATTTTTAATATTTAAATCTATTATTTTAATTTCTCATATTTCTTTTTAAATTCTGTTGTCTGGTTATCTTGCTATTTCAATTCTTTTGAGTTTTAATCATGTTTGTTCATCTCTCTCTCTTGTAGAGAAATTTTGATGATATATATATATATATATATTACAAAATATACAAAAAATAGTTATATATCTAAGATAACTATAATCATGATAGATTGTGTGTGTGCGTGTGTGTGTGCTTGTCTGTGTGTGTTTGTGTACGGAATATATATACAATGTTATTTTGTTTTTAAAAATGCAAATTTTCCATAATATTCTAATTGTTAAACAGTTTTGAATAACTTTTTAACATGAAAAAAATGATCCTTTTACATTTACATCCGTCGAGATTGTTCTCTTAATGTGGTATCAAATTTTTAATGTTAATGAATAAACCCTTTTTTTTATCTAATTTACCTTTTATAATCTATTACTTGTTAATGGAGATAAAGAGTCTATTTGTGTGCTCGCGCGTACGTAAAGAAGCTAAAGTTATATTGATATTTCACTAAATATGATATATTTTACTGTTACCTATTCGCTTAACATTTAGTGAGTCTTAAATATTATCATTAGTAAAGTATAGTCTTTTGGAGAGAACTTAATCTTAATTGAATCTTAAGAATCTTAAGTGAAGACAAAACTTTATATTGGAGTGAGAATGATGTACACAATTATACAGAAGTAAGCAAAAAGAATTAAGCTATACGAATTGAAAAACTTAATATTTATTTGAAACAACTAAGAAACATATGTATATTCTGCTAGTTTGTGTTCTTCAACACACTTCCTACATATTAAAATTTAACGTTAACAATCGTTCACAAGCTTTGTAATTTCCATATTATACTCGTCTTCCACAAGCGTACTGGAGACTATAACATGGTCCTATGGTCTAGAGGAGATCACTGCACTCTAGAACTCGTCATCATTTCCAAAACGTTTCTTAACGAGAAATTCTTTCACCTTATAGAATAGATAGTGATTTCTGAGAGCAAGGTCCAGATTGTTGGTTTTTTATTGATTGCGGTGAGCACTTGGCTTATTGAACTAGCAACAAAATCGTACAGTATGAAAATTTTGATTCTCATGAATAGATACGACAAATACTTAATAATAGTAAAATGGTAATGAAGAAAAATAAGCTTCAGATATAAAATAAATTTACATTTTCTGATAAATTCTGAAATCATTATGTATAATTAATCATTGTCTTTTTTTTATTTTCTGGATTACACGCGTACAACGATAAAGTCTTAATAATGAAACTATGAAATATATCCATATACATATCTATGGAATAAAAGATTCGTACGCTAAAATTTAAATTCGATTATCTTTCCGAGAGGGAAACTGTAATGAATCCTCTAAATCTCAAAAACAAATTTGGCATATTTATGAAGGAATGAAACAGACACTTGCAATTTTGTGAACTTATGTGATCATTAGAAACCGTTTCAAGGTAATTTTTTTTAAAGAAAATTACACGAGAAGAAGAAAAATACACAGGCTTGAAAAATGACCTGAGTTTGCATACCGGTTACTCTGTACACAAAAGGACGACTAGCACACTGTGCAGAAAACATCAAAAAAGGACAGACGATTTTTCCTTTTCCTAATACAAGTAAGTGCAATGGCAGTCTAATTATTGATTATCGGCAAACAATCATTTGTGAGAAAGTAGAGAAAATAGAGATTTGTGTGACAACGAGAACTTTGATGTTTGCTGCAGGCATCATTTTTTACGAATGCAAAAAGATCCCCATGTCTTTTTCAGAGGCTCTGTGATTGTTCCTAAATCTTGAAGCTTTATTTTAGTCATTTTATAAGTATACTAATTCTAATCAATAACCCTGAATATAATCAATAATAACTCTTATTATGGGGTATAAATAATTGGACCCCATATGCATACTTTAGTAGAATTTATCTAAAAAGCAATCTTGCAATTTGCATTAGACCCCATATCTCTATTGTTCATTCTATCAATGTTTCCACAATCCAATCTACTCTTCCTGATTAATAATTATTTCAGCTTATCATTTAACATGCACATGTGGAGCTCTCGATCTCAAGTCCCTCAGTGTCCACATATTAGTTAGTGTAGAGTTCTGAGGTGATTTGCTTAACTATAATTTCATGGGAATTAAGTATGGCTGGTAATAATTTAAATATGATTTAATATTTCGATATGAAAACTCTATAAATTACGAGGTCCGTTGCCAAAAGCCTTCGTGTAACTGAACAGATTAATATTCACTCACTCATTCATGAAAACTCTATATTTAATCGGAAATTTTCTAAAAATTTTTAAGGGTGTTAAGTTTTAATTGAACAGGTAACGTAATAAAATTGCAAATATTTAATAAGAAGAGGAGTTTATTATAAACTAATAAATCTAATCACATAGTCCTCGATTTCAAAAATGATTTCGTAAACGGCAACGAATTCCTGTTTCTAGCTGCAAATGGTGAAGTAAAAAATAAAAAGTTAATATACATAGAATTAACGCTATAAAGGAAAACTAAGAGTTGAAATTAGTAATCAGAAATATTTTTCCTGAGAATTTTAGGCTGACTAAAACTATTAAGAAAATAAATCTAAATACAAAAAATAACAAATAATAAAAATTTTATGAATTTCACAAACCCCCAATAGATTTTCTTTTAAAAAATAATGGATTAAAAAAATATTCCAGAAATTCAAAGTAAACTTTGGAAAGGATTTTTATTTTATCGTCTTGAAATCTATCTTCCTTCCGTTTCAAATTTTCCTCCTTTCTCTAGCTCCGTTTTTGAAATTTGGATTGTTTTAAGTTACTTTTTATGCAATGTTGAAGAATGGACTCAAAATTAAAACATTTTTAAGTTAGAAAGCTGATAAAACATTAATGATACATTTTGACTTCACTGTTCTTTCGAGAGTAGTCCGTATTTTATTACACTATTCATTTTTATCTGTTTTTTCATTTTTCTACTATAAAACGTGATCTTTGTTTTATCTTCTATATTAAAAAGCTGAATGTGCTTTAACTTTACAATTTGAATTGAAAAATTACCTGTTTATGGAATATTTTCAAACTTTATAAACACAGTATTATGCACAGATGTAGGAATGTTGCGAATTTTCATTAAAAAAATGAGGCATTTTTCTGTTTGAAAATGTGTACCATGTTACATTTAGTGAGGCCAACATCTTAAAGACTGAAAATCCCCCGTTGTGCATTTTCTCATTGTTAATTCCATTCACAAATTACTTTTTACGTTACTTTTAACCGAATTTTATTTAACTATCAGATTTGGTATAAAATATTTGTATATTCCTGGCCAAAATAGAAAATTCAGTATTAAAACTGTACTACAAACATGAACGTATTCATTGTCTTTTAAATTGTATCTACTTATTTAAGGTATCCGAACACGTTGAAAATGACCGAATTCAGTCAAGACAGATATTTTTTTATTTTTTTATTTTATTGAATAGAGCTATCTTTTGACTTTACGAAACATACTTTGTTTTGTTTCTACACTACCTAGAGAACAAGTTACATTCAATTTTATAAAGTTAGAAAAACCGGAAGTGTGGGTTTTTGATCTACCAGAAGTGGGCATTTATATTGCACAAAATCTATCACGGCGAGTCTGATAACTCAAAATATTACGAATGTATTTCTATAAGACTTTTTGAACCTGATATTTATGTTATTTTCTAGAGAATGTACTAAAATATTTCTTATTGTATGAATACTTTTTGAGTTATGGCTTGTTACTTAAATAATGGTCTCATAAAAAATGTAACATTTCTTATAATGTTTACTCAATCAACTCTAAAATTTTCAAATTTTAATAAAAAATTAAAATTTTAGTACATTTTCTAGATAAATGCATCTAATTTGTTTTAGTAATACTTTTACTAATATATGTTAATTACTTTTTTCTCTAATTGCTTTGAAGTTTTTCAAAAATATTGCTAAAATTTCACTTATAATTGTAATTTTTGTAAAATTCAGGTAATTTATTTTAAATTTTGATTGTTAAATAGCAATATTTATTGGTATTCAGTCCTAAAAGAGCATTTATAATTTTTTAGTATGCTATTTTGTTAAAAAGTACTCCGAACGTGTTCGGATACCTTAATTTATTTTTACTTAAGTTAAAATTATTAAAAAGAAGAGAGAATTGAGAATTTTGCTATCATGGGTAGCACGCTTTATTCTGACAAATTTGAATTTTTTAAAGATAATACACCATCTGTACTAAAGCAACATTACATAAATTAATATCAAAATAGTGTTATGTATTGCATACACTGTGTTATGTATTGTGTGTCCGTAAATATGTACAAAAGACTTTTCTATATATACGTACGTTCTCCAAGGAGGTCAGTTTTGTAGCTCTACGATTTATCGATTGAAATAGGCTCCCTTGGGTAAACAAATAAATGTGTTCGCATTTGTCCCTGACTTATTATTATAAACGTCAATACGCGCCAAGCTAGGACTCATCTGGCTGACGAATTTTCTGGAATGTGAGGATATTCGCCGCATGGGTTGATCAGCCTCTAACCTTATGGAGCTTATTTGGGACGATATTGAGGAGAGATTTTCTAGAATGTATAACCTAAAAATAACGTTCAATGGGCATAGTGTTATCGATTGCCACACAGACTCGTGAGTTTTCTTAATTTTGGAAGTTCTTCAAAAAGTAAATTATATCTGTATAATACGTTCTGATGTAATTACCGTATTTATTCAAATCTAAACTGCATTTTTTTTTACAATGCCAATGCCAAAGCAAATTGTATAGGACTTAGAATCGAAGAAGGAAATATTTGTTGGGCGGGGTAAATAGAACATGATACTGACGGTTAAAATAATAACAGGTTTATGTATGTATACAAACGTTTCTAATGCTAACAAAATAAATCATTTTTTGCCTTTTATTAATTCCTAAATTAATTTCGTAAATATCGGATCTTAAGGTATCGGACTACCCTAAAACAGTAAATTTTGCCAAAAATTGACATTTTTTTTTTATAATTCTATTTTATATGCCATCATATTAGCTTTATAAAAAATACAAAGTTTATCATTTTCCGTTACTAGAACAAAAACTACAAGTATTTAATAAAAAGCAGATGTCAAAACTTTAAGCAAGATTTGTCATACTTTAAAACGTGTTTTACTCGAAATGTGCTTTTTTTGAAAATGCTCAAACGGCGACAGCAATTGTTAAAAAAGTTTTGAAAATAATCAACTGAATTTTTTTGTGTATGTTCTGCATAATAGAAGAAGAACGTAGAAGTGATTTAATCTTCAGATTTTCAATCACACTTTTATTACAAAATGTACAGTCCCTTATATTAATATAATCACAGTTATTTGAAGATAAAGTGCTCTAGTTTTGTAAAAATTTAAAATATCTCTTTTCCTAAAGGTCATTTCAAAAATGAATACGAGCACATCAGAATCGAAAAAATTGAAAATTTGTTCACAAACCTTTGGTACAGAATGAACCGGGTTTATGTTATTTTTTGCAAATTTTTACCAGTTTTTTTCCCATTTTAGTAGTTATAAATTCTTCTTCTTCTTAATTTTAGCATATTTTATAAAATATTCTAAACTAATCTAAAAATTTCAAAAAAAATCCCCATATATTCATATTTTTTTAAAAAAAGTTGTTGCAAGTAGTCGGATATCTTAAGATATATAAAACTATATTGTATCACCATTTTTATTATTTTTCCACAAAAAGTGTTTGGAATTTGGGGTGCGGCTAATAACCTATGGCGGTGTAATTCGAATATATACGGTAAACGATATTTTCTTGAGAATATTGAAAATTCCAAAACATTGTTATTCTGAATTTTTACAATATCTATCGTCTATTTTCAATGTAGTAATTTGGAAGGATACTGGCATTCGATTCTTGTTTTTTTTTTCTTCATTTTTTAGTAATACATTAATTTTAATTAATATGACAAATGCTAACATTTATATTTATGAAACCACTATAAGATATCTATCATATTCCAACTAAAATACGCCATAAATTCACTAAGATTTATCAGTTTAAAAGTCAAGGAATACGATTTGGTAAACATCAAACATTGAATCTAATTTATTTTTCAACACTTCAACCGGTACCAGTACCAAAAGAAGCAAAAGCAAGAAAACCACTACGAAACTCTAAAAGATAATCTGACGGATCTGCATTCTTCTAACTCATAACTTACTTTCAAGGCAATATCTGTGAAGTGGTATACCACAGGATGCGCAAAAAAACTTTTAGAGCATTTCCTAAATCCATAACAGAAGCCTTTAAAATATTCAGCAAATACGTAGAAATATGTGCCTTGGAGCCGAGAGTACGACCGTGAATTTCATGGAATATTTGCTAAAGGATGTATATTTTGCATTCCTTCTATTGCAAAACGCTTTGACTAAAACAAAAATTTTGATTTGGGGTTGCACTTCAGCTCGGTTATGCAGTAAAATATATTTCTTCTTGGTTTTTCAATATCTGACTTTCTTGCGCGAATGGTAAATATTTATTTATTTATAAAAATACGAGTCTGAAATTTTTTTTAGAAATCACGTTTTTATTTGCACATGTTTAAGTACATACGAAAATTTAACAATTTATTTACTACTGATTAATTTATTACTGATAATTTAACAATTATTTTAAAAACATCGTATTTGATTCTGAAATTAAAGTAGATATCAAGATATTACACGTACAAATGGTCAAGTAAGTTTTTATTGAAAATTATTTTTATTTCAAAAATGAATAACTTGATTTCTTCAATACATTAAAAACTTTGTAAACGGCTGTTATAAACGTAGAATTTCTAAAATAAAAAAGCTTCCCCCTTTAAGGTAGTTAGTTAGTATTGTTTAATCCAATGAAAACAATTTTAGAAATAGTCAAAAAAAAATATTAATATTTGCAATCGAAATGTCAATGCAATTGTTATTAAAGAAGTCAAACATATTATTCAATGAAAGAAAAGTTTTATTCATTATTTCTCACAGCTTTAATTTTTAAATGCTCTTTGTTGATTTGTGTCCTATTAATTTTTAAACACAAATTCAACTGTCATTTTTTTATTTAAAGTGCATGCTGGTATTGATGAAAATGATTTCTTGGTCAATTACGCAATGCAGCTTAAAAGTAACGCCAGCACAGTGCATGAGCCAGCGTTTCTTGAAAAGTGGGGCCCAAGCATGTCGAAAATAAAAGATATAAAAAAATTATTAATTTACTGAAAGGAAATAAAGGAAAACACACTCTGATATAATAAAACATACATATTTACAATTCTATAATATATTATAAATGTACCAGTACTGCACAATGTATTTGATAATTAATTTAACAATACTATTTTAAGAGCCAGTGTATATATGTACAAAATTATATGCAAAACAATACTTATCTTGGTAATTTATACGATTTAAAAATAAAGTCGTATTGTAACTTTAGCGTCGAAGTACGTTGTTATTGAATTCAAGTATGTTATTGTACGAGAAAGCTTGATGAAAATTATGATGAAAATTGGGTCGCAAACATTAAAAGATTGATAATCAATGGCCTAAGCCATATAAATTCGATAGCAGGATCAAAGTATAAAATAGAAAAATCAATCTGAATCACCAAGCTCCTGAAATTAATATAAGTAGAAGAATAGCAAACATTAAACGAGGACATTTTAGGAACCTGCAAATTCATAAGAACGGAACATGGAAGTCATTCCTTTGCAAACACTGTCACAAGGAATTTTACAGAGATTATTATCTCTCCTGTCTTGTCATTCTGGCAAAATAGCAACAACCTTCGTGAGGTCTTATTGGAAGATAACTGCATCCAGATTGTCGATGCTGTCCATGAGACCTTTGGTCGTATTTAATTATTGTCTGTGACGAGACACCAACCAACCAACCCTTTATTCAATTATTCATTGTTTAATATTGGATACTTCTACATAATAGGCATAAGTACTCTATCTCCATAATCTCGGTTTAAGGGTATCCAACAACCTAAAACTGTGGATTTCGCCAAAAAATTGACAAATATTTTTATCATTTTATTTTATGGGCCATTTTTTAACTTTTATAAAAATACCAAGTTTATCATTTCCGTTTACTAGAACAAAACTACAAGTGTTTTAGTAAAAGCAGATGCATTACTTTAAGCAAGATGTCAAACATTAATACGCGTTTTACTCGAAATGTGACTTTTTGAAAATAATCAAACAGGGTCAGTGATTGCTAAAAAAGTATTGAACATTATTAACTGTGAATTTTTTTCTGTAAGTTCTGTATAATAATAGAATTGTTTAAAACTTCAGATTTATCAATCACTGTTTTATTACAAAATTTACAGTCCTTTATGTGAATACAATCACTGTCGTTTTAAGCATTTTCATATAGTAACCAAGATAAAGTGCTCTGGTTTTTGTGAAAAAAGAAAATATCTCTTATCCTGAAAATCATTTCAAAACTGAATAATATAGCAAAACATTAGATTGAAAAAATTGAAAATTTGTTCATAAACCTTTGATGCAAAAAGGGCCGCATTTATGCTATTTTTTGTCAATTTTTACCTATTTTTTCCCATTTTAGTAATAATAATTTTATTTCTCTTCTTAATTTTAGAATATTTTTCTTAAAATGCACGTAAACAAATCTAAAAATAACAAAAAAATCCCCATATCTCCTTATTTAAAAAAAAAAAGTTGTCGCAACCAGTCGGATACCTTAAATTCCAAACATTTTTTAGAAAAATATGATTTTTTTAAAAAATCATAAATTGTTTTTAAATAAATATTATAATTGGAGAAATAATAACACTTCAAAATATTTATTAAATAATCGAATCATTATTTTTTTTATTTCATTGCAGTTGTAGTGTTCATTAAATAACGAACAAATCGTCTGCTAAAACTTATTTGGTAAATAATC
>BMAO01009919.1:0-248104 GCA_019973975.1 Trichonephila clavata | reverse complement strand
TTTTTTTGTCAGTAAAAATTCAATTCATTCTTTAACTAAATTTCATTATTTATTAGTATTTTTGAATAACACTTTACTTATACATATAAATTTATGTTGGCCCTTAGACTTTCAATAACTAAAACGAAGTTTTACAAACTTTATACATATGAGCTTTGATGATATCTCTACATTGGTATTAAAAGATAATGGAATATTAATTTGTTTAAATTTTATATAACAAATCTCAGAGTTAATGAACAGTGCAATCATATCTCTCAGTATGTTATACAAATATCAATAATTTTGAAATATTTTTTCAATTCATTCCTGAAAGCAACCTTGAATTTTATAAATAAATTAATTTAGGATATTTCATCTATTTCAAGTCAAAATGATGCACAATGTTATCCCATTTGAAAATTATTTTCATTTCTCATCTAGATTCTCTTTTAGATGATTTAGAAAAAATACTTAAATTTGAACAAATTATCTACATGTTACAAAAGTAAGGAATTTTATTAGTAAAAGGATTTTTTTAAAAAAAGATTGAAATGGGCTACTTTTAAATACAGGATAATATAAAAAAGACTTTTATCAAATATTTTGGGAGAGAGTTCATTAATGCCGCACTTTAAAGCAACACGAAGGCTGTAGGTGACAAATCTCGTAATTTTGAACCATGGTTTAGGAACAAGGATAACTCTTGAGATAGCATAGCACCCTCTATCCAAGCTTCCACACCACACTAATTGGAGAACTTAGAGCAGTGATTCTCAACCACTGTGCTGCCAGTTTTTTTAAAAATCATTAATCTCTGTGAAAAAATTAAAATCCGAATCATTCACCCCTTTTATAGAAATAAACTAAGGGTATTTGTGATATACTTAACATCATTTCTAGAATAAATGGATGGAAAAAAATTTGATTGAGTTCGTAATCCATTCATGATAACAGATACATCTGTATATGAATTAACTTTGAGTGATAAGGAAAAATAAAGTTTGTTGTGTAATAATCAAGATTCAATTGCAAACAGTTGGAAGAGTCAAGCAATTCATTTTGGAATAATATTAGAGGCAATTATCTTATAATAGCCAAAAAAGGCTTTAGAACTATTAGTAAAATTTTCTACATCTTATTTTGCATGAATTTGAGTTTTCAGCATTTATAAATATAAAAATTAATAAAAGATCAAGACTTGATGATGACATCATAAGAAATGATGATGATGAAATGAGAGTGGCATTATTATTTTTATGGCCAAATATAAACGAAATTATCAAAACTCATCTAGTTCAAATTTTGTAATAAATGTGTATTTTTATAATTAATCTGTAATTAATTACTAAATAAACAGTTTTTTTTTGTCTTGGTTGTACATATTAATTTATTTAACATTGAAAATTATTATTATAAAGTGCATTACAAATAAGTAAAATTCTTTTAAGCTTATTTTATTGTTAGTGTGATGCCAAATTCTGAAATTGTTAAAACTGTACCATAACGAAAAAAGGTTGAGAATCACTGACTTAGAGCTTCGATTGATTTAATGTGCACCACCTCTCAACATGGGGGGGAGGGTGTCTTTAGTGGCACTAGGCTCAAACTCGTGAAACGCCAGCCACAAGTTTGCGACGACACAATATATTTTGGATCATTCTGTTATTAAGAAGAGAGAAAAAATACTTACTGATATTTGTTTTCTGCCTGTACAATCCTTGTTGACAAACAGAAGCAACATCATCTGTATCTTTATTTGAAGTTCCCAAAACAGAATCTGTTTCGAAATTATCAGCACTACTTGTAATACCATCCTCATCCACTGTTTGATGTGGTACATTTCCAAATTGTTCTAAAGTAGCAGCAGATTGTTTATCTAATATATATGATGGTTCAGCAGACTGAGGAGAAATAGATGTTTGTTGAAGCAAATTTTTGTTTTCCAATTCACTTTTCTGTAAAAATAAATTATCAATAATAAGATTTATATTCAAATAAAAATGAATAAAAAATAGATATATCTCATTAGGAACAGTAACATTATAATTATTTTTTCCTTGCATAGCTATTTCATTCACCTTTCAGCTTTAGCTTAGTAATGGGTACATTTCTGACACAAAACAAAACACAATTATAAAAGTCCCCTTCGAGATTTTATGGAGTTTATGTAAAAATAAATAACTGATTGCAAAGCTTAATGCAGAATACAATATCATTTGTTTGAATTCACTATTTTTAACAACCAATCAATTTGCCACCTGGGTGGCATAGTTGGTTAAGCACTGGCCTTGTATGCTCAAGTTTGCCCCCTCCCCAAGTTGATGAATTTTCATGATGCAGAAAATCGACAGTGCCCATGTTGTATGAATATGCAGCATGTTAAAGATTCCAAGAGTGCCTGTTTGGTTTGGGTGCTCATGCAAAATTAAATTCCTTGTACAAATTGGCATTGTCAGAGCTCAGGCGCTTCCCTTTAGGAAGAAAACTGGGTGATAAAATTACATTACAGCAATTGGTATATACCTATATGGTGCTGCACTAAAAAGTTATACCAGCTCCCAGGCAATGAACAAGGTTTGCCATGGTAAAATAACAGCCCTATTTGAAATAAAAATTAATTACAAATCTAAGAAAAAACATGAAAATGTTTCCTAGATGTAAAAAAATAAAGTAGATAAAAATATGAAGAAAAATAAATCTCATTTTTACAAATTCTTCAGTTTGATACTTTACTTTAAATAACTTAACTTTACCACAAAGAAAAATATAATATACCAGTATCTCCAACAACACAAATAATTTTACTTTTATAAGTTCAAGAATTATTATCTAAATAAATAAACTTGAATATTATCAGTAAAATAAATACAGCTTATTTTAAGAATGAGCTAAATAAGTTTTAGGATTTTTTTGTTTCCAAAATGTAAAAAAGCTGAAAAAGTTATTTTTTTATTATAGACATTTTTTTAAAGTCCCTTTAAAAAGTTCTTCCTTTTTTCAACTATGTACATATTTTCTATTCAGTAGTTTAAAAGTATTATCTTTAAGGTCTATACATAATTAATGATTTCAAATAAAAAAAAATGAACTTTAATTACTTTTAACACTGATTCTCTGTAGTGTTTGAGACATCCATATACTTCTTCCCAATATTTCTGTATCTCTTCTACTTGACATTTGATTTCTTCAGTGGAACACTGACTTTTTTGTTGCAGGTTATTTGCCATAGAAATATATCGTTCTAAAGTAATTTTGTGATGTTCAAAGTCAGCCTGAAATTTAAAAAATTAAATTTAATGCGATAACAATGTAAAAAAATAATTCTAAATACTAAAAACAGGATATTACATACCAAAATAGAATCACACTCAGATTGATTTAAAGTATTATTGTGTTCCAATTCCGTTATCTTTATATGTGTTTCAGTTAAAAAGAGGTGTAGATGTTCATGAAGTTGGTCGTAGTCTTCCCACAGTTGCAAGATGTTGTTGATTGCAGTATGGATATCACAGACTTTCTGATATAGGATACGCCATTGATTATTCAGTTCCAATACTTGATTTTTAAACAGTTGTTCACATCTAGATCCTTCTTAGCAGTTTTATGGTATGCAGCATTGACGTTATGCAACAAATGAATGTCATCTTGGAAATTATGCTTCAAATTCTAAAAATAAATTCCATATAAAAATGATACACATATATATAAAGAATCGAATACAAATATGAAACTTTAAAAATAAAATAAAAAAAAGCACAACAGATCCAGTAAACTTTTATTTCTACTTCTGTTACAAATTAATGAAATTTATTAAAAATTTGGAAATTTTTTTTTGTTAATGGAGCAAAATAATTTATTATCTAAGAGTCATAAGATTTAGTCAAAAAGATTTAAAATCAAATTAAAAAAAACTTGAGATTCAAACAAGATGCAAATCCAATCCAAAAAATATTACGATTTGAAAGTTAATTAATCTAAAGACTAGATAAATTCTAAAAAATTCTATCATTTTAAGAAATTATATGTACTTCTTGTAATACATATCTTTGAAAATTACTTCTATAACTATATTGAAAAATATTTCTAGAAGAAAAAACTAGTTATAATGGTTTACCATGACATTTACAAATAAAAGAATTTTTACTACATAAAAAAATCTTCAACTAGTAATTTTTTAAAAGTTTTAAAATGGTTTTATGATAATTTACTAAAATGTAAAATTTGTTAACTATCTTTTAAATTTTAGATCCAAAAATAGAATTAAAAAATAAAACGCTATTTTATTTTTGGAAGTTTACAGCTGAAAATATACTGTAACATTGAACAAAATACACGCAATTTGCAAATTTAAAATAATAAAATTTTTTTAAAAATAAATTAAATTTATTAAAAAAATGCAATGGGAAAAACATTTATTTACTTATTTTTTGCCATATACATCCGCAATTTTTTCCAAAATAAGTTCCGTTATAAAATTCAAAACAGCTGAATTCCAGAGATAATAATCCATTAATTAGCAAACGATTTTATAGCGGATAGAAATTAAAACAAATAAGTTAAAATTCTTCTTAAATTATTATAACAAAAATTAAAAACTGCCAGAAAAAAATCGTCTGAAAATTAAATTACATTTTTATAACTAAGCATTATTACAATTTAATAATAATAAGTCGTTTGCAATTTTTTATTATAACGATTCTGTGTGTGTGTGTGTGAAAATTTCTATTATTTAGAAGATAAATTAAGAGTTAACAATCCTATTCCATCCAAAACAGAAATTAATTTATGGTGAAATGAAGATCATATTCCTCCTAGGTGTTTTATTATCGAAAAATCTTAATCATTACTTTGTTAATAACCCAACATGAGAAATAAATCAATAATCCCATATAGAGAAGGAAAAAAGGTAATTCTTTAATTTTATAAATAGTCAGTCATTAAAGTCTGCATATACCTAACGAAAAGTAACTATTTATGAAAGTATAAATCACACACACACATTGGGAAAATTCTGCTATACTTAAAATATATAACAAGTAAAACAATATTTTATTGCAAATCAAATTCAAGCCTTCTCTAAGCCAGAGAAATATGCAAAAATGCTGCAATCAGACGTCACAAAAATCTGTATACATTCACAGGAGCACGTGATTTTGAGCTTACTATAAGAAGGAAGTACTAATTTTGAGTCGTTTGCATAAGTGATCGTTATGCTTATTAGTGAGTGGGTTTCTGAAAAAATTCCCGAAAGGAAATGTCCTTAGATTTCAGAAATATAATAATACATTTACGAAATAATTACAAATCTTACGATGAAATCTCAAAAATAATAGAGGAAAGCCATGCAAGTGTTCAAAAAATTATTACGAGTTATAATTCAAGAGGTCACACCTTTACTAAACCACGAAACGATCGGGCCAGGGTTTTAAGTGACTGAGACAGTCGCTCCATCACTTTAAGAAAAATGCACGCCTATCGGATCCAGTGATAGAACCTGCCAAGTTGTTAGTGAAATAAGATAACTAAGTATCAAAAGTTATTTATAAGCATGAGCGCGAAAGATGGGGAGAGATATCCGGTGACGCTAGTGATTAAGACAGTCTTGTTCCAATTAACTCTTTAACGTGCGCAATCGACTTAATTCGATCGCGCTAAACTGGCCAAATTGTGCACAATCGAGATAATTCGAGAGGAGTCGCATTTTATGCAGCTGTAACTTTCACACTCGAATATAAACGATCTATGTCTGAACTCGTGAGACTGACTGTAATCCATCGTTGTAATTTCGATAAAATTTATGGTAAATTTAGATAAACATTATAAAAAAAGGAACTCTTTCATTAGCTTCATTTGGCGCGTATATGTTTTGTATAAAAAAAATTGAGATTTAAAAAGAAATTAGATTTCAGATGCAAATTAGTGGAAAGCAGTGGCGGTTTATCCATTGGACGCTTGGGCGGCCACCCAGGGGACCGAATTGGCCCAAAAGGGCCTGAATAAGCTGGACTTAACCAGATATTCAGGTTATAAATTTCGATCCTCCAGTGCCAAGGGGGCATATCGTTCTTCTGCACCCAGGGCTCGAAATGAGCTTAAATCAGCACTGGAGGAAAGACTTACACAAAGTTATCAAAACGGCTCAAATCAGTGGCATAAGCAGACCTCTCTTAAGGGAGAGGGGAGACATTCTAAAAAACACATAGATTCAGTGCCAATTTAAAATCATTTCTGGCCCTGGGCGCAGAAATCTGCAGGCCTCTTGGCACTGGTGAATCGAAATTTATAACCATGAAACTCTGGTTAAGTCATGCGGGCCCTGGGCGCCCGCCCCAAGCGCTCAATAGATAAACCAGCACTGCGTATACTTACGCGAGAAGGGACAAGATCTATAGTGAAAATTAAAAATCTCTTGGTCCATGGGTTGAACCTTCAAACTCTCCCTTGTGTACGCCATTGTACAAATATTTAAAAAAAACAACGGGTAGACCAAAATCTTCTGGAAATCTACGACTAACGGAACGTCATTTTACTATTTTTGTTCTAGCAACTTTAAAAAAGACGAAGCTCCCATACAGTGCTGATTTAAGCTCATTTCGAGCCCTGGGCGCAGAAGATCTACATGCCTCCTTGGCACTGAAAGATCGAAATTTATAACCAGAAAATCTGGTCAAGCCCAGCTTTTCCGGTCCCTGGGTGCCCACCCCAAGTGAGTGAGTGAATATTAACGTCGCACTGTTCAACTACACGAGGGCTTCTGGCGACGGACCTCGTAATTTTGAACCATGGTCAAGTGACGAGGACGACACCCCTCTCAACTACCACACTACACCAACGGGAGGACGTATGAGCTCTAGAATGCAACGTGCATCGCGCCCTACACGGCGGGTCTTTAGTGGTACTGGGCTCGAACTCATGAAGCACCAGCGACGAGTCCGTTACCTTGACCACTTGGCTACTGCATCCACAGGCGCCCACGCCAAGTGCTCAATGGATAAACTGGTGCTGCTCCCATAAGCTAATGCCCTGTTTGTTGGGCTAAAAGGAATGGCGAGGGGGGGGAAGAAAAAAAAGAGTCGTTACATATGTAATAATTGTATTTGTAGGGCTATGTGCTGGCACTTTGCTTCCAAATATATCTGACAAAAGAAATTTTTTTTAAATGAATACTATATTTTATTAATTCTGTTGAAAATGTATAAATGGCTATTTTTACTGATAAAAAATGGCTTTTTTTCGAAACATTTATTCGAAATAAAGATAATAAAAGTCAATGTATGCGCAAGATTGCAATATTTGGCTCTTACCTGCAATGTGGGTCAAAATTCAAAATTGAAACAAAGATTGATAAATTTTGTATTTTTTTTATTTTTGACCAAAATTAGGTTCTAAAGTATGTTTTCTAAAATAATAATAATAATAAAACTATTTTTTTTTTGCCGTTTTTTTTCAAAATAAGTGTGCATTAAAGCAGAGCCGGTTTGTCTATTGGGCGCTTGCCAAGAGCCCGGGCTTGGAAGTGCCAGAAGGCCCGGATACGCTAGACTTCACCAATCTTCTGGTCATAAATTTCGATTCTCCAGTGCCAAGAGGTCCTGTAGATCTTCTGTGTCCAGGCCCTAAATGAGCTTAAACCGGCACTGCATTAAAGAGTTAATATATTCATAATTTTCAAATAAAAAGTAAAGTAAAACGTTTTCTATTTCCTCAAAAAATAAGAACTATAGATGATATTTTTTATTTCCGTGACTCAGAGAAAGAGCAACATTGTCAAAATATCATAAGATTGAGAATTAAAACTTTTAACTTTTGTTCTTGCATGTTCAGCGTTTTTTTTTATTAATCCTTTAGCACGTCTTAAAACTCAAAGAGATTTTTTCAGCTTTTGAATCTTCTGCCACAAATATGGGCCTCACTGTCAATGAGGATAAAACGAATTTTTTTTTTCTAATGGGGCTGCACGTTGGTATTTCAAACCTTTGCAGATCTAGTACATTCCCCAGGAGCTGGTATCACTTTTTAGCGCTGCACCATATAGGCGATACTAATTACAGCAAGCAATTTTGATGCCCAATTTCCTCCACAGAGGGAGGCATCTGAACTCTTGACGATGTGAACCTGTACTAGGATTTAATTTTGTCGAGAGCATCCAAGCCAAACAGACGTTTTAGGTATCTTTTGCAGCATAATCATACGACATGGCCGCTGTCGATTTTCTGCATCATGAAAATCCACCGACTTGGGTTGGGGTCGAACCCGCAACCTTGGGCGCAGAAGGCCATCGACAAACCAACCACGCCACCCAGCCGGCAAAACGAAATTTATGGAAATCTCATCCTCCATGATAAATTATTCTACCCCTTCGAGTATTAATAATTACACCTTCGAAAATGCTGATGAATTTTAAAACCTTGGCACAATAATTAATGATACAAATAAACTAAGAGCAGAATCAAATGGCTAATAAATGCTTCTATGAGCTGTGAAGACAATTAAGATCTAATTTAATCAGCCGCAAAACTAAATTAAGAACTTGCAAAATACTAATATTGCCTGCCCTACTTTATGCAAGTGAAACATGAACCTTAAAGAATAACAAGCTCACTGGACATATTTGAGAGAAAAATTCTTTGAGCTATCTTTTTGGCCCAGTGCAAGAAGGAGGATGTTGGAGAACTAGCTATAACTTTGAACTGTGCAGGCTTTATCAGCAACCACAAATAACACCAGTCATCCACAGTAATAGAATGAGATGGCTTGGCCATATTTGGAGAAACTCAGAAAATAACCCCATTATGATCTTGAGTTTTAAACTTAAGGGAACCTGAGATAAAGGGAGACCACAAACTAGTTGGTTGGATGACATCAAGAAATACCTAATTACTTTAAAATTAAAAATTGGAGAGGAGTCGCTAAAAATAGAGGATGCTGGAAGGAGCATGTGTTGTTGAGGCAGCCAAGGGGTAAGGGGTTGTTGTGCAGTTGAAGAAGAATGTCTAAAAATATGGAATGTGTTTTTGTCACTTCTGCTGGGATTCAAGAACTTCAAGTTTTTGTATATTCATTACCGCTTCAGGAATTCATATATGCAAATAAAAAAAAAACTTTGCTGGAAATCCCTTTCAGATCTTGCCATGGCTACATTTTTTCCAATAAATTGAACTTTTACTTCTTTAGAACAAATTCTAATATTTTCACCGATTTTTAATAAAATTTACTAATGAAAAACACTTTAATACAGAACTGTCTAATGCCAGTTAAATGTTTAAATTTATATACAGAAAAAGTAAATATTTTCAATAAATAATTATAAAGTAAAAGGAGAAAGGGAAACGATTTTTAAAAGACAATTATTTTTTTAATACATACAGACAAAAGTTTGAAGAGCCTCAATCACCTATGCAAAGAGCAGAGTTGTTGACCCCTGTACTAGCTTCACCACTATCGAGCATAAAGACAGGCATGTTATATGCATGGTAACAATGAAATGCACTTCAACAAATGAGAACCTCAGCTGAAGAATTAACGTCCATTGCACAACAATTTATGTTGGCTGGTATCATTCAATGTCATCTACAACTTGAGAAACTTTAGCAAGGTATCATTTGCTTTCAATTCCACAATAGTTGTACCAGAATCAGACAGGATTGTGATGAAAGACTGCAAGATTCTTATATTATGCATTGCCATACTGGTCTTTTACCTAGAAATAAGATTCAGATTGCCATTGTATTTTACTTTTGTGTGCCTTTGGTGACCATCTATGTCTCTCTTTTTAATATGAATTGCTGGTATAGTCAACAATCATTGTAACATCTCTGAAATTTGAGAGCCTGTTGTTATTCTTTACTTTTAAAGTTTCCCTGTAGGCAAATTTTAGCTGGAGATGGCAAGACTGAATGCAGCACACAATATTTAACAATTATTAAATTACTGCTTTAATTTGCCCAATCTCTTTCATGATTTTACAAATTTTTTAAAATTGAATAATGCATGTCTTGTATCTGAACAAATCAAGATATTTAAATCCATTAACCGCAATTTTCACTCAATAGAATCATAAATGCAATTGTTCAATATAAAAATATTTCTATACAGTACAACATAAAACTATATCTATTTTCAAAAATGCAAATATTTTTCTATCTTGATAATTGCTTTTATAATTCAAACTGTAAAATCATCAAATACAAAAGAAATACAAGAACATAATATTCATATTTGTTAAGTGGCCTTTCAACCTTCATAAATAATTCAATGAACAGTATTTTGAATAAATAGACTTACACACCTCAAATATTTTAATTCCATCCAAATATACACTTCTAGGAAGATCAGATTCTATGTAATCAGTTTGAGATACTATCTTCTTTTTTGATTCTAACCAATCTTCCAAGTCATTTAATAATTGCAAAATGTTTTCCCAAGAAGTCTTCACACTTGTAAGGCTAAAAAATATCCATAATATGTTCTAACATGTTTCTTTCAAAGTAATTTAAATGCAAAAAATAAAGAAAACTGAAAGTTTTTCCTAAAGAAAGAAAATTTACTTACTATACATATCTTTCAGAAAATAAAGCTTTAACTAAAATCCATTTATTTAATATTCTTTGAGTAGAATGTTTAAAGAGATTCTTTTCACTGGCACAAGTAAAAGCATCTTGCTTTTCCATTAATTCTTCAGTATCATTTCTTAATGTTTCAATAGTTTCATCTTGGAACTGGATGTCATTTTGAAGATTCTGGTAAAAAATTTAAGAACATACAAATACGATAAATAATTTTTTTAAATCAAAGAAAGGAAATGATGCTTTGAAATAATACAATTTTTCACTTACAAAAACTATATAACAAACCAATTATAATTTAATTTATATTTCGAGTACAAAGGGAAAAAAGAACAATTTTAAAAATAATACAATAATAGAAATTTGACACATAGCAAAAGTTAATTATAATTTGTAAGAAAAACAAATATTAATTCCAAATCAGTACAAATATATTTTTTTAAAAGTTAAACATTTAAATAGAACAATTTTTTACTACAAAGATTTGAAATGAAGCATTGTTTCTAGAAAAACTCACAATAGCTTTCTATTAAGTATTATTTAAAATATTTGCTATGACATTTTATTTTTCTCAAAGTTCGGAGGGAAAATAACAGCTCGAAAAGGGGAGAAATATTTAGACTTTTTTTAATACAACGGTTCTTTGTTGTAATTTAAAATTTTACCATTGTTTAAATGTTCATTGCTAAACTTTCGAGATGCAAATATTTTGATTAACTTTCAACAGTTTTCGATCATTTTTTAAATCTAATTATTTAAAAAAAAATTTGAAAAAAAACGGTAATAAGTTTTTAAGCAGTCAATTAGCTGAAAATAAATTCTCTAAAAGGAGGGGGAAAAATTCCCCCATACACTTACTTGAGTTGCTTGAATTAAATCATTAACATTCCTTAAAGACACCTCATTGAATTGTACCGGCGTGTGTAGATACTGTTCAGAACTATTTAAAAATACCTCCACTTTTTCACGAAGCAAAATAGCTCTTTCTTTTTGTGATAAAATTTGCTGCAATTCTTTATTTCTAAATATAAAAAAAATTCACAAAACATTTTTTTTTGCTTTATAAAAATAAGGAATTTTTATTTTTATAAAATAAATATTGTAGAAATACTTGAAAAATAAATAATTACATTTTATATCAACTTAGAATAATATAATTAATTTCCTTTAAATTAATGATAGATAAGATTTACAGATTTATTAAAATTCAGATAGTAGAATCTAAAACATAATAGAGGCAAGACATGGTATATTTCAAAAATTTTCATTCTATCACAAAAACGAATCCTTAGACTTCTTGAAATGCAATGAACATTCCAAACTCTATTTAGAGAAATTTTTTTTACAGTTACACTTTATTTTTCAATTGATAAGTTTGTAGAAAAATACCATGTATAATATTTTGAAGGGAAAAAATAAAGATAAAGAATATAAGAAATGACAAAGATTTTAGGCATGAAGTACAGAAAAAAATGGCAGGTTTTGTTGCAAAAGTAAGTACATATAAAATAATGTTCTTTGTCACTTATTTCCTTAAAAATTGTGTAAAATGTTTGATGAGTATTCTTAATTCAAGACTAATTAAACAAATAAAAGAAAGGTAACAATTACCTTGAATCAACCAAAGTTGATACTTTTGAAGTGGTAGTTGTACATGAAGAAATGACATTAGAAATTAGATCAGTTTCCTTTTCATTTTCTAAAATCCATTGTCCTTTTTGAGTTATTTGCTGAAGAAGATTCAAATTTTCTGAAACTTCACTTTTAATACACTGCAAAAGCAAATACAAAGTGAAAAATATTAGCATATATGCATCCAAGTCCAGAAAAAGATAATATAGAATTATACATGGGCCTATAAATTCAAATATGTCCTAGATTGCAATATTAAATTTTGAAATTATTGACAGTGATCTTAATGAAAAAGAAAACAACACAGGATACATTCGAAGTATTTGAAGAGATGTCAGCATTATAGAATAACTTGAATAATAAGATGCGCATTTTTCTTTTAAAAATATACTTACTAGAAAAGCAGTTTTTAAAAACAAAGAAAATAAATAAATAAAAAACATTTTAAATTTGTGGGAAACTAAAAAATTAAAACTTATTTTTTCTTCTTTTCTGAATACTAGGTACAAAAGAAGAGTAAAATAATAAGAATTTTTATCAGACAATAAATACTAATTTCTTTTAATGGAAACAATAACACTTACCGTTTCTATTTTATTTAAAACAATTTCAGGTGGTTCCTGATAGTGTCTGTTTATTTCATTTTCAGTTATTTCATTCCATTTCAAAAGCATTTTTTGCATATCTTCAAACTTATTCCTCTCATTAGGAGCTTCAGAAAGTTTTACAACACACTGTTCTAATAAGGAACTCAGAATTCTTACAATCTCCTTTTGTGTACAGATTTGAGAATAGTAATTATCACATAATGTTTTCTTCTTCAACTCTTCAGCTTGACATTCTAATTCATTCAACATCAAACTGATTTCTTTCAATTTCCCAAGTTTAACCTGCATAATAAAAAAAAAAAAAATTAATATTTTCCAATAAAAATTTATATAAAAATATCTTTTATTTAAAAACAATTTTAAACGATTTCAGTTACATATGAATGCAGATAATTTTTCAATTCATTTGGAAGTAAATATAAATTTTTTTTAACTATATTTAACAGGCAATAAGTAGTGAATACATGTATCTATTTTGAGAATTTCCTAAGATGATAAATAACAAGATGCAGTATCTTTTAAATTTCAGGTGCTTGAAATCATTTTAAAACAATCATAATATAAACAGCTCATATGTGCTAAAACTGAAATGTTTTTAAAAACAATGATTTAATTTGAAGCAGGTTTTTCTAAAAATCATACACTATTTTTTCCCATCTAAGAAATTGATAAATTAAGAAAAAAATTTTGGAGAAAAAAATGCCTTTCAAAAAATAAAAAAAAAGTTTCAATATATTTTATTTAAAATAAAATTAAAAAAACAAACAAACAAACCAAAGTAAAAAAAGTTATGGATAAGAAAAAGTACAAAAAAAAAGCTTACTTTCCACAAGCTATAAACATATACCTGAATATCTTGAAGTTTGTCATTCAACATTTCAGGTCCAGATAAAATGCATTTATCAACAAATGGACAAATTGAAGCCACAGATTCTTTAATTTTAAACAAATCAGATTCTAATTTTTCTGAGCAGATGAGTGCTTCCTTTAACTCTTTCAGAATGTTCTTCAATAAATCTGCTTGAAGTTGACTTGTTTCTTGTAAACTTAAAATCTCATCTAAAAGGTTATTTCTTATTACTGGATTTACTGTAGAACCAAGTTCTTCTGCAATTTCTTTTGCCTTCTCCATCATACATGGAAACATTTCTTGGTTATTAACAAACTTCTAAAAGAAAAAAATTCATTTAAAATACATTAAACCTCATTATTTCAAAATCTGTTAAACTAGACAAAGTCTAGTAAAATTCATAATTAAATAATGACTGTCACTTTTTCGCTTCACTTAATACATATCATACAAGTAACATATACATTTGAATTCTCTGTTCTGTATTCTATTACAGTTTTTCTTTGTCTTTTACTTTACAGAGTATTGTGATGCACTTTGACTGATATTCTGTTCTTTTGTATATCCAAACTTTTACTGTATTCCAATTAAGGAAAACAATAGACACTGTAGTCAATGTGTAAATCTCTATTTTTAGTTAAAAATACAGAATAGATTAGTACAGTAATAAAATATATGACACATGAATGAGAGAAAAATGGTCCAAGATTCTTTTGAACAAAGGCTTTGAATAATTATTTTAAAATATCAAGAAAAATAAAGTCCGTAAGTAAAATTTATGATATTCCTAATAAATATATTTTTAATAGGAAAGTTATAATAATGGTATAAATAGAAATAAAAATTAGGTTAATAGATTATCCTTTTTCATAAAACACACTTAATACAGCTTTATTTAGTAATTATTTAGCTGAAGAATAATAAGATAACTAAATATTTAAAAAATAATAACTATTAACTTCACTATGCACAAACAAGAACACAAAATAAAAAAAATATTTGGAAAGAACAAGTATACTAGGTATAAACAATTAATACTGGTGTTTCTCCATTTATGAATGCTGGGTGCTTTTCAATCATAAGTTGGCATTAAATATTTCCTGAATACTTGGGAAAACAGCATGAAATACTGCATTTAGAAGTCTTATGACACTAAAAGTCAGCTTTGCCTAACTGCAGTGCAAATTATAAATATTTTTAAAGATATTATTTATAAAGATTATTGAATTAAAACACGTGGATGCCTATATTTTTACAAACCTATCTTTGCAAATATATGCTTATAAAATTTTAGATAAATGTACTTTTTATTAAGAAACATTTAAACATGCAAGAAAAATAAAATAAGAGCAATATTCTGATTATTATTACAAAAATATTCTTAGAGAAAGACTAACACAGGTTGATTGGATACCAAGGATTAATATTTTAATAAATGCTTTAAAAGAAAAAATAAACATCTATAAGGATGCAAAACAAAATATTTACCTCAAGAACGGATATTTCATTTTTAATTTCACTTGATTTCAAAATTTTTGGGTACAACTTTTGATTTCTTTCTGCTTTGCGATTCCAGATCTTCACATCATTAATACAATGCAAATAAGTTTCCCAGAGACGAATGGCTTTCTTTATTTCATTAATTTTGATTTCATAAGTACTATCAAGTGAATCCCATTCTTTCTGCAGTTCTTTACAACTTTCTACTGCATATTTTTTAATGGAAGCATCTTCACCCCTGCTTTGCTTTAAACTTTCTTTAATTATATCTTCCAGGACTGGTCGATAGTTGTAAATGTAAACATCCATCAGCTGAAAAGGAATTAATAAGATTTAAAAAAGTTACATAATATAAATTACACAAAATAAATGAAGTAGTGATTTTTGTATTAAGCAATGGTAACTACAGGTTTTTGTCTTTCAATACATGAATATGTATAACATTGTCACAGAGTGAGAGAGAGTTATATTAATGGCACACCACTATAAAGCTGCACAAGGACTATTGGCAACAGACCTTGTAATTTTGAACCATGATCAAGTGATGAGGACGACACCTGAGCAAACATCCCCTTCTCTTAACTTCCACACTACATGAATGGGAGGAGGTTTGAGCTTCGACATTTTTAACCTGCAACTGCCCCCTCTGCACGGTGGGTCTTCAGCAGCACTAAGCTAGAACTCATGATATGTCAGCCACGAGTCCGTGACTTTGACCACTAGATTTCCTTGACCAAATAACATTGTCACATATCTATAATTATATAAACTTTTACTTTTATTTTCGGCATTTAAGTGGTAAGAGGCATACTTGTTTAGATTTTATTTTATCTATAATTACAAAAATTTAATATTATCTTCAGTTAAAAAGAAAGATTAAGTAAAGAGGGAAAGAGTAATTTAAATGTGTTATGCTATATTAAAATGAGTAAGAGAATAATAAATTAAGTGAAAAATACATAGCTTGAGTTACAAAATTAATTTTTCAGAGAAAGAAGTAGATTTTTAACAATGAAATCTACTTAACTTGCTACAATTTAAAACTTTTGTTTGGTCTGGGTTTATAACTAAAAAGAAAAATAAATCTTCTATGACAGTAATATTCAACCTGCGGCAATGAATCAAATTTGATAAATACTCTAGCAACATAACAGAAAAAGAAGGGCATCAAAAAGTTTTTGTAGTAAATTAATTACTTGAAACTATACTGTGAAGAATTACATATAAATTTCTCCATACTTTAATATTTGAAAAAAAAAAAGTAAAATCGCATATTATTTAAAGAAATGCTTCAAAAATACTCATAGTATATATGTAATTGATAAAGTTTCTATATGTTGTTTCTGACAACTAATATAAACTAAAAGAATATGTTATACAAATACTTTAATGATATACATTTTTGGTGATAAAATTTAAAAAAAAAATTCTACAAAAACATTTAACTGAAATAACAAGAAAAAGTTTTGCTTCCAAAAAAATACAAGAAAATGTTGAATTTTCTTACTTGAATATTCATGAAGAATTTCAATAGATCTGAATAACTTGAAGGCAGATCTTCTCCAAGATTTTTTCTAGAAGTTTTGATAAATTTCAGAATGCACATAACTTTTTCTGAAATGGAATTATTCTCAAAATAAACTTTATTTAATTTCAAATAATGACTAGTCAGCATTGATGTTATTTTCTGAAGACGAATCAGCGCTTTAGAAACATTGTTGGCAATTTCAAAATCTAATATCTCATCAAAAAGCAATCTTCTTCGTATGTACTCAACAGCAGAGCAATGGTATGCAGCATCAACAAGTGAATTCTGTATATTAAAGAGAGAAAAAAAATCAGGGAAGGAAATAAAAGCAAAACATGCTTTACATATTGCTTAATTTCATTCACTACATTAAGAAAATTTTGGAAAGATAGGTAGGAGACTTTTGACCACCTCCAGCATGTTCTATCTCAAAATTGGGGTGGAAGCGAGCCAAAATGTACTGTCACTAAAATGGAGCTCAAAGCTATGGCAAACAACAGGTAGCCCTTATCCACAATGAATTTTGTGTGTCTGACATCGTCAGACAGGTGGCATTAGTAACAGAAAATTTTGGTTATTTAGATAATGTAACAGTAAAAATAATTTTTTTTTAAATACAAGATTTAGTAATGAATATAACAATTATTAAATGCAGTAATTCAGATAAATAATATTTCTTATTTTATACTACACTAACTGATGTATATTTATATTAATCATTATGCTTATGTACTTTTTTATATTTTTACAATTTTATGCAGAAAAATAATTAAAAGATAAACTGAACTATTCCAATCACTATCAAATGATACATAAACTATTTCACTCTGAAAAACTAACAATTTATAAAAACCTTTTAAGATAGATTAATGATAAAAACTTTATAAGCACAAATATTTTTAACTGATGTTTAACATGCATGATCTTTATATTCACATATATAAGAACTGTGTCTCTGAAAATTGTATTTGATATGCATACATTAACTGCTTCATATCTGAAATCAGAGTTTGAAACTGTTAAAAATTAAAAGCTTGCTTAGACAAACATTCACACTTGTTAATAATATTTATCCATATAACATAAGTTTTTTTTTTTGTAATTTATATTTTCCTTCAGAAAACTTGTAACATGAACAATTAATTTATAAATAAACATTTAAAACATATTTTTTACAGAATTGTATTCTAAAAGTCTTTAAGAAACATTTTAACTATAATAAAGAAAAACTTATTTTTTTTCTGAACAAATTTAATGTGAAATCAATTTATGAATTTTAGATGAGAGAATGGTAGAATTTAATGAGAAATTTTAACCAAATTTAGTAGATAAGAGAAATAAGCATGCAAAATATTAAATATAAAAACAATGAATGAAAACTACTTACTTTTGTGAGGGTTAAACTGCTTTCAATTTCTAGCTTACAAAGAGGTATTTCAAACTCAAATTTCTGAAATGAGTTTTGAGTTATATATAATTAAGAAAACTTAAACATTCAAATATAGTAGAGAGTAAATAAAAATTTAGCAAATAATAGATACTAAATAAAAACTTACATTTTCAATGTCATCAGCAAATATTTCTGCAGAACGCAAAATCTCTTTATCAATATTTCTTTCTTGGTTGATTTCAAGCAGTCTTTGATGAGAATACAGTAAAACTTCTTCCAAAGATTGTAGGGATGAATTGAGAGAGTATAATTTAGCATTCATATTATCTTTTGCAAAAGAATGAAGCAAAGAGCTGCTTAGAAGTCTGGAGCAAACTTCTTGAAATGATGTCAACTTGCATTTATTAATATCTAATTCTTCCATTATAAGCTAGAATAAAACAATTGTGTAATTCTTAATATCATTAAAAAAGTAAATAAAGAAAACATGAAATTAATATCAATAATACAACAGTTTTACAATTGAAAATATTTCTTTACCTCATATTCTTCGACAGAATAGGGTCTGTTCAGGTTTGAACACATCTCCTCATTTTGCCGACTTGATATCCATGATGAAAGAGCATCATATAAAGAAAACCATTCAGACCATTCTTTTTCAACAAATATTTGTTCTTCACACAATTTTGAGGCAATTTCTTTTAATTCAACCCATCTAAAATTGATATAAAATGTTTATAAGTTAAAATATTTCAAAAATCTCCTACACTATAATTATTTTCTATGATTTAAAACTACTCAATTGTAAAATATTGGAAGATCCATGCATTTCAAAATATTCAAAGCATTTTAAAAAAATACAAATAAGCCCCCAGGAGTATTTCAATAAAATATTTTTCCAGTGAATGTAATGCATATTAATATACATTAACAATGGATTTAATCAGTTAATATTCTTAAAATAAAACTGAAATAATTTTAATATAAAAAATGTATAAATGATAAATAAAGAGTCTAAATCAGAAAACAAAAATAACTAAGAATGATATTTATGGTTAGTAAATGCTTATTTAAATAAAAAATAAAGGAAAATTATTCATGTTCTATCCTTAACTCACCAATTTATAAATTTAGTTAAATGCTTGAAAATATTTAAAAATTCAATTCACAATAAATAAATGAACACATTGAAAAGTTTATTTTTGTGATCATATCACACATTTTACTTGTTTTAACATACTAAAGATCAAATCTTCCTGGCAAGAGAAAATTTATTAACATTTTGCTACATTGCAAAATCTAAATTTATTGTTGCTAGTAACATAAACAAGAACACAAAATAAAAAAAGATGATACATAAACTCACTTTTTGAGTAAAGATTGCACTCTATTATGAATCTCACATTGAAGATCTCCTTCTATATGCTTTCCAAATTCAGATCCAATAGATTTCAAATTCTTCTCTAATTGTTGATTACATTTGATGTCTTTTTGTATATTCTGATTGACATATAAGGTAACAAAATATTTATTTTCAATTGTTTTTTTACTATCAAATTCAATGATACTCAAGAAATTAAAATAATATTTTAATTATCACTTTTCAATCTAGAAGTTACATATATTTTTGTTAAAAGCCATTGCACCTTTTGCAAAGAAAAGCACGCAATTTATTTTAACACCTGATTAATTCATAACAAACAATTATTAGTTATGTGGAAAAAATAACAATTAATTCACCAATAAAACTTGTATAGAAATGTAGAGAGCAACATGCATAAGATTTTTCAATCAACAATATTAAAAAAGTGAGAAATATTTACGAAATATTTAACCAAAAAAAAAAAAAAAAAAAAAAAAAAAAAGACTAAGTACAATTTTTTTATTTAAATTTCAAATAGTCAGTGCATTTTATAAACATTACTTTTTTAAATCCTTTTTTTCCTTATTATTATTACTAATAACTATAAATATAAATACATTCAAGATGTGAATAATTAAGTATATTCTCGGATAGTTTTCAAATTTTAACAATTTTTTGGAATAATTATTTTATTTGAATTTAAATTTCCATAATTCTACTTTGATAAATCAACTAGATCAAATTAATCATCTTTAATTCTCAAAGAAAAAAGTTTTAAAAAAAAAAAAAAAAAAACAGTAAGAATAAGGTACATAATTTAAAAAGCATCAAAAATATAATAATTATCAATTATTACATTTATAAAACACAAATTCAAAAATAAGTTACTTTTGCCTTATTTAAAATTTTTTTTTTTCACAATTAAAATTATAAGCATAAAATACAAGGAAAATTAAAAGAATGAAAAAAAAAAATGTAATAATTCAGATAATATGTAGTTACATTTTATTTTCATGTAATCATTCTTTATATACATATATTTAAATAACTTACTTGTAATATTTTTATGGACTGGTTCAAATGATTCATATTAACAATCGATTCACAACAAATGGACAATGTACACATTTTTTTGGAAATAAATGTGCAGCATAACAGCTCAGCTTCTTGGTACTCATTCCATAAAAATAAGTATTCATTAATTTCACCAAGGACAGAAGATATCAAACAATCAATGGCGGAAAGTTCCTGGTGCAAATTAAAATTTTTATTTGCATGTGTTTCAGTAGTTTCAAGATTCAGCTTTTTAATATCTTGGAACATTTTTTGACTTAGAAGCGTTTGAAATCCCTAAAATAATATTAAGAAAATGATAAGCACATTCAGAGCAATAAAAATATTAAAAATCTTTTCGAAACTTTTAAAAATCAAAAACAATTTTATTTAAATTACATACTTCAACAATAATCTTGCTCTTAGAAACTTCAAAATGGGACATTTGCCAGATTTTATTTCTAATGTCATTTAAAAAGTTTTCCATTCTTTCCAAGGTGAAGTTTACTTCTGTTTGAAGTCTAAAATTTTCTTCATTCTGAAAGATGAGGGTTTCACATCTTTCTAAATCACAATTGAGTTTCATTTTCAACATTTCAACCTTATCTTTATCCAGAGTATCAGTAGTGTCAGTTTCCAAGTCTTTTGCTGATTCTTGAGTATCTTGATTGAGATAATCAATAACAATATCCAAAATATTCCTGAAACCCTAAATAAAACACACAATTTTAGGTTTCATAATCTCTTTTTTCTTTTAATTTATTACTTAAAATAAGAAAAACATTTTTTTTTCTAAAAATTGAATAATAAATTAGAAATTTTCAATAAAGTAGAAAATTTAATTTGCATCAATGGTTAGAATCATTCATAACATATTATTTTAAAATCAGTAACATTGCAACTATTACCTTTTAATTGTGTGTGAAAATTGAATTTTTTTTGTATTCCTAGATTAATCGTAATTTTTGATTTGTTAAAAAAATTGAGTGGAATAACACACTCTCTCTTTTCCCCTTACCATAACTATAAAACAAATAGTGTAATCGGTAAAACAATGTAAAAACCATAAAACAAATAGTTTTCATAATTTTTTTTTGAATTTGGCAGCAGCTTGAAAATAAAGGACAATAAAAACTTAATGTATCTCAACAAATATATAACCAAATAATAGAAATATAAAGCTTATTTTCCTTATCATAATCAAATATCATTACAAATGTCATAGAAAAAACAAAGGAGAAGAAAAGGAATGTTTTAGAAATGTATATTTTAAATAAAAATAAGTTTACATGTGAAATCATCCAAATTATTGATTTGAGTTATGAGCAACATTGAATAAAAGAGTATATTAAAAAAACACACACAAATTATCTATGTGTAGCACGTTGTCGATTGCATTAAAAATTATAATTATAATAACTTATTTTCATGCATACAGTACCATGATTTCTTTTGTGTGTTACATTTAGTGAGGTAAGTAGGTTACTTTTTGATAATCTTAGAGATTAAGATGGTTTATATTTATTACAAAATATTAGAAGGGAAATTTGACCCCTTAAAGCATCACTTTAAAAGCTTGAGGCCTAAGAATATGCTTATGTATTACTGTAGGTTACTTTATGCTTTACTATTTTCTTGTTTGATGTTTCACTTTAAGTTGGATTCCACAGTGAATCAGTGTAATATTTTGTATAATTATTCAGTTTATATATATATTCATAGAAAAGTTTGATATGTAATGCATTTAGGATGTCATTAAATTGAACATTAAACTAAAAAATATCAAATGTATGTGATTATTACATTTTAAAATTAGATTTGAAGCAACAAACATTTAATTTTCTTTGAAATATAGAGCAGGATATTGGAATACACAAACAGTTAATACTTACTATTAATTTGTGTTTAATATTTTTCAGCTCTCCATTACTCAATGAATGATCTAACACAATATTACTGAAAGAATCCTCTACATCTTTAACCCATAATCTGAGTTTTCCTCTAATTTCATTCCTTTCTGAATGAATTATCTTTTGCAGAGCAAGCTTTTTAATTTGTAGAGAAGATTCTGTGACTTGATTCCATTGATCACAAATATTTTGTAAATTCCTTGATTCGTTATCACTAGAACCGATGGTGTTTGAAAACTCTTCACAGTTAATATTGTCTCTGATCCATTCATTAACACTTTTTCTGTTTTCCATTTCTGTTTCTATTTTCTGTTAAAAAAAAGAAACTAGTATAAGAAAAAAAAAGCCATATAGTACATACAATTCACAACAAAACATTTAAAATAGGTCATTAAATTTATGTCTTATATAATAATTCAGTTCATAACATTAAAAAAATTAATTTTAGTTAACATTTAATAATTGCTATTTTATTTTTTTATCACAGCAAATTTAAACATGTCACAGAACAAAATCACATGAGCTGTATTTGGAATATATGATAATATTTTGTTAGAAAAGTAATTGTTAACTGTATAAATTCTGTGGTTTATATATTTAACAGTTTCATTAAAAGTTCTTGAGTGCAATATTTAAAGTTAAAGCAATTTACAGACTGACAGGATGCAATGAACGATTAAAATTGAATGTGCTTGTACATAATTCAGATAGTAACATCAAAATCAGAATAAAAGTACTTACAGAAATATCTTGTAATAATTTTAGAATGCTATCATCACTGCCTAAGTGGTTGATTTTCTGATGCATACGAGTTATTTGTTTATTTGATGCAGAGAGACAATGATGCAAATCTTTCACCTCACGTTTGAGTTCTGTCCATTCCTTCTTAAGAACATTTTTGTTTAATTCTAAATCAATGCTATTGTGCAATTCCTTGAACAAACTGATGACTTCTGTGGAGGAATTTTCGATGGATGCAATTTTTGTATGTGCAGTGATATCTTCTTTTAATGCTTTAATGGAGTCAATTTCAGGAGAGAAATTTGACAAATCCCACTGCAGATTCTATAAATAAATATATATATGTGAAACTTGAGTTATAACATAATTTATATGCTTTTAATTATTCTAATCACAATCTTGCATTATAATGCTACACACATATCCTACACAAATCTCTCTATCTATATTTAAAATATTCATAATATGTAGCAAAAAACTTTCCTACTCGAATAACAAAACTTGTTACTTTATATAAAAAACTACAAAAGTATAACATTAAAAATTTTATTATTAAAAAAAAGCAAACAAAACCGAGATAATTTATGTGTCATATATCAGTGGTGAATGAATTTGGTGGAATAAGCTGATTTTTGACAAATCTTTTTTTCAAAATAATTAAATATTTTTCAAATTATTCTCTATGAGTCCAATTTGATCATTTTCAAGAAAAATTAAGGCACCTATGCATTATTCATATCGTAACATTTTATCACAGGCATTTGTATTCAATCCAGAAGAACAATCCCAAAAAACATTTGATTTTTAAACTACACAAAACAGTATATAATCATTATATATATATATATATATAAAATTATGGAATATTACATTTCTTTACTTACAAAAGATCTCTTAAGATACCTATTAAATTCTACATTTTAATTCCACAACCAAAAATTTCAAAGAGAGGTAACTGAATTGACTGGACCCCCTTTTGGCTATACCCCTTTACTATACAATTAAAAAATTGCACTTAATGTAGAGGACTTTAATGTTTTTTTTCACTATAAAATAAATGAAAAATTTATACTAGGTGCAAATCACTTTTTAAAAATTAGTTATAATATTTTATAAAGCAAATAATTTGTGAAATAATTCAATCTATTTAGAAATGAAAAGTTTTAGGAGTAAAATGCACTTGCAAAGCTCAACAATCACACAAACATATACATTTTAAAATTATGCTTATTTATTTGAGAATATGAAGAAAGCTATCAAATTTATGAAATAAATATGCTGTTAAATTTATGAAATGTGTGTAAAACAGATTCATGCATTTTAAAATTAATTTTTAATTGCCATCATCACTTGTGAACAGGCATAAATTTTACTTTGAAATGATGAAATTATTTAATTTAATGAAACTGTCATGTTGATAGAATATTAATGTAATCATATATATATATATATATATAATATGAAAAATGAAACATATACTCACCTTTAAAATATCATAGGAGTTTGGGAGATCTTTGCTATTAACTTTGGATTTTAATTGATTTTTTTCATGCAACCAATGAGAGCTTTTTTGTATTAAATCATCAAGTTGAGTAAATTGAATTTCCTTTTGATTCCAGTCTTGATATTTTATTTGTCCTTCCTCCATAACATCTTCAGCTTTTGATATTATCAGATGATAATCCTCATCTTTAAAGGTAACTGATGGCAGGGTGTGGATACTAGCATGATAATCCTTTTTAACAATCCACAACTGAGCTTCCAAAGAATGCATGGAATCCTAATGGAGAAACATACAGAATATTGATTTTTAAATCCTATTTATAAAAATAAAGCAGTAAAACACATTGACAAATGATTTGAAAATTTTTGAAAATAATTCAATATTTTAGAAGTAAGAGTGGAAATAATTTTATATTTTAAGATTTTTTCCCTCTTTTCATTCAAAGAAATTAATTTCAAAAATGCACTTTGAAGTGCATGATTACATAAAAACAATGATACAGTAGAGGACTGAGCTGCATGAAAAGAAAATTATTTAAAGAAAGGAAATTTTTTAAAAATTAGCCAACATTCGTAAAAGAATAAAAGTTAGAATTTTAGTATAATTAGTATATTAAGAATTAAATCACATTAAGTCAATTACTTTACATATAACTAATTTTTAAAAAAAATGAGGATTAAAAATGATAAAGTTTTTTTGTAAAACAACTTTAATTTTTGTCTCACTGATCTGACATGAACAGTTAGAAAAACATGAATGTATTATTCAATATATAAATGAAACTATACACATTGTCATTATAACAAAATAAAGTTAAATACTACATAGATTAAAATGGTTCATTGTTGAAAGAAAAATGCTACTACAAAATTAAAACATTATTTGTAAATGACAATTTAATTACATTAAACACAAATAATTAAATGTAATACCATAAATAGAAATGTCTGGAAAAATGACAATTTTTTGAAGAAAAGTGTTCAAATGAAACAAGATTTGAGGATATTATATACAGTGGCTATAAATAGAAGCAACATTTAATAACTTTTGAAACTTTAATCGTAGCTGGACCAAATTGGTATCTATGCTGAAGGCATAAAGGTATTAAGATTTGATGTCATCAGATTAATTTATTAATGCAATGAATTATCTTCTAAACAATAATTTTCTCATTAGTAGTTTATTTTTTTTTTGTTAACTTGTTTTGTCATCTTGAAATTAATCTGAATTTTAAAAAAGTTCGTAAAATTCTGATATTTTCTGAGTTATGGAGGACCTGAAAAATAGATACTCAAATGAAAAATTGCAACATGGGAATCAATCATAAGCATTGCACTGAAAGCTCTTCTCAGTTTACATTTTGTAATGAAATGGTGTAAGGGCAACAGTGAAAATGTGTACTCATTACGATGCATTGTAATATGTTAAGAAATTCACTACAAATACAGTGGATTGTTATTCCTTGATCTACAGTAAATAGCCAAATAATGCCAATAAATAATTATTCCTGCAAAGTAAGTTAAACTATATATTTCAAACTTCTGAAAGTAAAAATTTTTATATTTAATACTTTTTAAAACCTTTGCATCAAATGACAGATAATTTTTTTACAATTCTAAAAACACAAAATTCTCCAAAAAAATCAATATTGCTATGAAAAATATCAATTATTAAAAATTGTTGTGGAAAAAGTGAATTTTGAGATATTACAATTTTTACATAACTGGATTCCTTGTGTCATAAGATCGGGCGTCAAACTTCAAATAACTCACTCCTATGGTTCAGGAAATATTGACGAATCATGGAATCTTAGGGGATATATAACTAGTTTATAAATCTAATTATCAATCCACTCATCATTTATTGTTAACAAATAAGAAAGAAAATATGAATTGTTTGAGAAGTAATCTAATATTTGACCCTCTGATGGTTTTCTTCAAATATTTCTGAAATTAATAATTAGAAAGAAGTTAAGAATATAGGCTATTTGAAAATCCTTGTCTACATAGTTCCACAAGAGGGTAAGAAACCCACTTTTATATGCAGTAAACCAATTTCTAAAAAAAGTATTATGCTAATTAATCAATTAATATCATAACTGAGTTCACTTTGAACCATTAGCATCAATATCCTTTTTGTCCAGTTGTAATGAGAATTGTTAATTAAAATGATCTAATTTTATTTGATAGATACACCAAGTATTTTAAATAAGAAATGATGCATAGCTAAAATATCAGCTAAAAGATATTGAGAAGTCAATTCAAATAATTTTAATAGCAATCGTATTATTATATGATGTTGGCTCTGGCAGCTTAGAGGTAGCATGCCTGCTTTGTAAGCACAAGGTTGCGAGTTCAAACCCGGCTGGAGTCGATAGATTTTCAGGATGTAAAAACCGTAAGCATGCATGCCATATGATTATGTGGCATGTAAAAGATCCCTTCCTTAAGCATCAATTTGACTCTGGTGCTCTTGGCAAAATTAAATCACAGCAATATTTAGAATCCGACGAGAGGTTGAATTGAATAAAATTCAAACATCACAATTTGATAGCAGTGCCACCAATGAAATGGCTTCCCCTCTTGAGGACTTTGTTTATGAAAACTTAGTCACTAATATGCAGCACATTGGGGGAAATTTATATTAAGAAAAATTGAAGAATAATCTATACACTGACCTTCAGAAGTTCTTTTTTCTTTTTTAATTCATCAAGATTTTCAACATAAGTCTGCTCCGAAATTTGATTTTCTAATAAATGCAGTAGCTGGTTCAATAATTCTTTGGAAAGTTGATAATCTTCTGTATAATACTTGCTGTTTTTAGCTATTTCAGAAGTTTGCAATACCTGAAAATGAAAAGTAATTAATAGTAGTTCATTCCTATATTTATTAAGTTGGTTCATTAGCCTCCATTTTTCTCATATTGAACAAAATAAGATTATGTTGAGATAATATATGTTTCTATTTTCTCAAAAAGCAATGCTTGTTGCATGTTAATTAGATTTAATCAAATAAATTAATCGTCTTTGTTCAAATAATATATCTAAAATATCTGAAATATTCTTTACAGAAACCTACGCATGATGTGCATAATTTCATACATGAGAAAATTCTAAACTATCGCAAGTATTATAAAGCAATTGAAGGAGAGATGTTTAATAAAATTGGTAGGTATATATTAAATTGATATTATAACAAAATACTAAATACAATGAAGACTAATTCATTAATATAAAATAAAAAAACAGGGAACTAACCTTCAGTTTCATCATTTTATACCAATTGAGAGAAGATTCATTATTTTCTAGCTGACATCCAGTCCAATTTAGGGAAAACTTTTGCTTGTACAAACATAATGTTTCACATTTATTGCAGTAATCATGAATTCTCATGTCCAAAGGCTATAGGAAATTTTTTAAAAAATATATAACATTTGACAGCAATAATTCAAATAAATAATTTGATTTTAAAATCTCATTTCTTGCTTAGATAAAATAACCTTTTTTAAATGCATATGATTAAGGAAAGACAAATATTTTTTAAAATTATAAAAAATTCAGCCAGTTTGAAAGTTATTGGGGGAAAAAATTACCTCTATTTCAGAAAGATCATATTTCTTTTCTTTTTGTAAAATATCCAACTTGTTGTCTTCATTTTGAAGAGAAGCATTTAAACATCTCAATTCATCCTTAAAAATAAATAGAAAAATTTTATATTGATAAAAATGTATCACACAACAGCTTCTTAAAAATTTATTTTCTCATAGCTTTGCTGAAGATACTGAAAAAGGATGCAGAAGTGGAGAAATGATTTGTGAGTAATTAATGGTTCTCTAAAATGGCTAGTAAATAATTATCTTGTTGATTCAAGCCCATAGTATTTATGAAACTGATTGGCTAAAATTTAGAAAACAAAAATGTGATGACTGGGTGGGGTAGTTGATTTGTCACCGGCCTTCTGCACCCAAGGTTGCAGGTTTGACCCCGGACCAAGTCGGTGGATTTTCATAATGCAGAAAATTTGTTGATTATGCGGCAATGTAAATGTTGTATGATTGTATGATTATGCCATGTTGTATGATTATGTGGCATGTAAAAAATCCCTTGAAGTGCCCATTAGGCTTGGGTGCTCTTGGCAAAATTAAATTCCTAAGTTCAATTTTGCATCGTCAGAGCTCAGGTGGGGAGGAAACTGGGCGTCAAAATTACTTGCAGCAATTGGTGTCACCTATACGGCGCCACACTAAAAAGTGATACCAGCTCCTGGGGAATGAACTAGGTTTGCAAAGGTAAAAAATACCAATATGCAGCCCCATTAAAAAAAGAAAACAAAAATAATTGAATATCTAAGGATGCAGTCATGAGTCAAAATAGTTTCCAAGTTGATTTTATTGTATCACATTAAAGGATTCTCACAAAAATAATTATCAAAATGACCTTCCACCTTCTTTTTTATTTTTCAATGATTTTGAACAAGATCATGAAAGATTTGTATTATTTGGCTGATTTTGAATTTTTGAATTAATCCAAACAAGGGCCAATAAGAGAAACCAAAATAATAACATATGTTAAATCTGTTTTGCCCCTAAAATCAGAATTTTTTTTATCGATTTGACTACCTGACCATGGCAGAAACTATTATTCTCCTCTTAAGTTATAATTTTATGGAATACTTAAAACAATATAAATGGATTTACTACTTTTTAAATGTAAAATTACCAATGTCACAAGGCTAGAGTATAAAAACTAATGTTTAGTAACAATTGCAATGTTTTGAAATTAAAGCAATTTAAGTATTAAAATAATTCATATTTTTCTACAAATTACCTCTATTTTTCCACTTTTTTTAATCCAACCAGACACTTGAGTAAAAGTTGTAGCTGCATGTTGTTTTGTTGAATCAAATTGTTCTTGTAAATTTTCGCATCTTTTTGCTATATCATTCTTTGCATCAAATGGCAAAATTTCAGAAATATTTTGTTTGTAATCTATTATGGAAGCGAGGTATTCTTGCAAGTTCGTCAACTGTTTCTCAATCAGCTGTAAAAAAATATCCATTAATACAGAGAAAAAACATGATTATGCAATCACCATAATTTATATCAAAAGTTGGATAAAATTAATTTATATTGAATTGGAAAAACAAAATAAGATATCAAATGCAATAATTTAATTATATATATAAGAAATAATAGCTTTCAATTAAAACAGTAACCAAAATTCATTAAAAGCAGTTCTTGATGGTTATCTTGTAAAAATATATTTGTAAATTATGTCTTTTCTGTTAAAATGATTAAGAATTCCTCCTCAAAAATGATTCCTACATGATAAAAATTTGAAGTCTATTGTTTTCAAGAACAATTAATTCAGTTAGCAAAAATACCTTCCATAATAACATAGTTTGGGTTGAGAGGCATTACATAAGGATTTGTACAACACCTCTCAGATATAAAAATTTCAAAAGCCAATTTTTTAAGAAAATACAGATGCATTAATTTTGTGTGCACATTCAAATAAATTTTCATTTTTAAAATTCAAATTTTTTAAATATTACGTATTTTTTAAGGTAACTAATCGTCCTCCTTTAGAGAGGGCAGTCTTTCTTTTATAGGTTCTGTCCTTCCTCAAAAAGTGTCTTCCTACTTGTCCTCCTTTTCAATGCTTTAAAACTAATCTGTTAATCACTATTCAGAGATTTTAGGTCAAACTTTTACGCATCTGTTTGAAAAAATTAGAACACACACTGAATGTGTATTTAAATTCTGATAAACAATGGGAAAGTCAACATGTTGAAATTGATAAGATATGGGAGGAAATATTTAACCATTTCAAAAATGAACACATTCTATACAAAAATTTAGTTATTCTTGTTAAATTTACATTGTGCTGCCCAGGAACTAATGCAGCAGTTGAAAGTTTTTCCAATTGGTAATAGAAATCAAGATTGAATGTTGATACTTTAGCTGCAGCACTAACAGTAAATTTCAATATAAAGGATATTTCTTGCTCTGAAATTTCCAAAATATTAAAAAAAATGATATATTGACAGCAAAAAAAACAAAACTTATTCAATGGAAAAATTCTCGTTTAATTAAACAATTAAAAGAGATCTAAGAGCAATTAGTGTATTTCTGTTCGAGTTAGTAAAATGTTTTATATATTTTTATTGTAATTTTTTCATAAATTTTTTGTTTTCCTTTTCATTGCAAAAAAAAGTGGTCACCTTAGTATTTTTAATTATAAGTATTGAAAAAATAGTTTTGTAAACAATATAATTTGGATAGCCAATGTTAATTTTTGTATCAAAGAGCGACAGATTTTAACATTTCCCGTACTTTATTCTTTTAAGTAATAGATATTTAAAATATAATTACTTCAATTTGCAATAACAGCCTTATTTTAAAGTATGTGTTTTAGCTGCTTTTTTTGCATAGTATATACTCGTACATTTTTTATTAGTTACACAAACTGCGTTTACTAGTTATAATACACTTTCACAGAAGCATAGTTTTTTTTTTGCTTTATGTAAGTAAACTAAGAGTTACTTTCTTATAAGATTAAAATTACAAAAGTTTACAAACCTTGCATTCTGCTTGATGTTGTTCAGGGGGCAATTGAGCTATGCGCAAAATCCATGTTTCTAAGAATTCGATCCAATGTTGTATACATTCGATTATTAATATATATTGATAAATAATTCTAACAGCATGTTCTGAATCTGGAGTGAGTTCTTTCAGTTCTCCAATCATGGAAGCTACTTTCTGCGTATAAAAATGTTTTTGAGATTCATCAAAATTGAAGTTGGTAGTAGTTAAAGTTGGAGTGCAAATGTCCTACAAGCAAAACAAAAATTACTAAACTACTGTGCTCAGACATGCTTTGTAAATTGAAAAAAAAAGTGCTTTTAATATTCGCAGAATAAAAATTATTTGTGGAAACGTAACAAGATTATTTCAACGACCATATACTTTAAGAAAAAATAAGATAAAAAGTAGAAAAAACAGCCTTGAAATTTAAGCATGCACAAATGTATATAATACATACCATTCAAGAATATACAAATATAAAAAATAAAATATAAGTTATAAATTTATACATGTAACTAATAACGGTATTGTACCATCAATTAATATCACCAACTCAAAAGACTTAGCCATATATCATGATTTGCAGCAAACAGTAGTGGAAAACCATTCCCTTTTATGTATATGACAGCATTTGGTGACATCTTTTGAGTTGGCAACTTGGTTGAAAGTATAATACATAAGTAACTTACAACTAAAAAGCATTTTTACTAAATTAAATCTTTCAATATTTTTTCTTGAATAATTCTAAATAAAATAACCATGCACATATCCCTTTTCTATAAGTTCTGAGTGGACCTACTTCATCAAAACTTTTTAAAAAGGTACCCAAGTACAGTCAACTCTCACCAATTCAAACCTTCAATAACATGAACCTCTCCGCTAATTCGAAGTATATGCTCAGCCCCTAGAAAAACTCTTGATATTTTGAACTAAAACAATACGCTTTGGTACACTCAATATTTCGAAGTAAAATCTGTGGCTGGCCAGACCTACAACACGTTATAATTCAAAGTGATCTAATAAAACTCTGAACAATTGAAACACTCACTATAATGTAGAGTTCTGTCACAAACAGGTTGGAGCTTAATAAGTTTTGTGTTATGTTGTCTTCCTTGTAATGTAGCCTCTTCGATGATCATCGGAGATGACTCCGAAAATTCTAACAAAGGCTAAAGTGTCACTAAACAAACTATGCAAACTTTTCCTTTAAAATCATGTTGATGCGGATGTTTTTGAAGTGTCATTTATTCTAGAGAAATCTATTGACAAAGTTCAATTGAATGCCATAAAACAAAAAAGATAAAATTTTTTCGTCAAAAAAAAATTATGTACGGTATGTACATAATTTGTTCTTTTAATAGAGGACTTAACTTCTGTTTAATATTTATACTGCATATAATATGTACTTTTTAAAAATACTTTGAAATAATTTTACACATATGTACAAGTGTTGTTTTACTACATAGTTTCAAATTTAAATGTGTTATAAAAAAATTTATCTTCATGTATTTTGGGAGTTTTTTCCTACCCTCTTGATAATTCTAAGTTTTCATTCATCCCTTCAACTTCGAATTATCGAAAATCGACTATATATACTTACATCTTTAACATTTTTTAAAAACTGTTATCAAAATTAAGATAAAACTATAAGACAAATGGTTTAAGTTCTTAACTTTTAAATATTATTTAACAACTTCTTGGATTTTGAAATTTTAAAAAATGCTTGAAACTATTTCTTTATTTTTATTTTATTATTCCACTTTTTTGTATTTGCTTAAATAAAAACACTCAAGAATAACTTGAGAGAGTACAGTAACTTGAACAGAGATAAAAACCTAAGAAAATAAAGATATCAATAAAAAATTTCAGAATATCAAAGTTTTGAAAAAAAATATTACCTGTATTTCTGATTGTCGAACATCTAATACATCATATTGCATAGGATAGTGCCTTTCCTTTCCCATCCCCATTAACAATCCTATTTCTTCTTTGGATGGATTATTCAACAAATCTGTCTCTAAATAAGTTTCAGTAGAAAAGGCAAGTTTCTTTTGAATACTTAGTAAGAGTTTTTCCTACAATTAAAAGTGTACAAAAAAGTGAAATAATTTTAAAAAGAAAAACACTCAGTTATAAAATCTTGCAAATTCAAATATAGTATGGGTAAATTAATTTTACTGTAAACATATCAATTAAATATTTAAAAAAAATTTCATCATTAAACCGTTTTTTGTAAACAAAATAAACACAGTGAATAATTTGCAATGGTAATCTAATTGAAAAAAAAATTAAGTTATCTACATATTACGTATATTTTGTTTCATCCATAAGAGAAGCAGAGTAATTTTATTTTTACATAATTAAAAAGTAACTGTACATTTTATCCAATTCATTATATGCACTTAAGATTTAAAAAATATATATATAACATACATTTTTAACAGCTGTAAGGTTTTATAACAATGGAAAAAAAATTTTACATAAAAAAAAAGTCCTAACACAACATGAAACACTCATTTTTAGAGCTTTTTAATAACCAGAATAAAAATTAAAAAAGAAGTTATTCTTCATTCATATTTCTCTTGATCTTTTTTAAAAAATGAAATTAATTTTAAAAAAACATGAAATTAAGCATTTTATTTGAAAATTTTTTTTGCAAAAGAATGTAGAACAAAGAAGCTAATTTAAGCAAATACATAAAAAAAAAATTTTTTTTTTAAATAATTCATATTTACTTGAATCTAAGCTGCATTCCCCCCCCCCCACTGTTAATGCTACAGAAAATAGGGTGCAGCTTAGAATCGAAGGGAAAGAAATTTGTTGGATGGGGCAATTAGAGCAATTACAAGGTTCATGTATATGTATTTAAAATTTCAAACTGCTGATAAAGAAATGAATTATTCACTTCTTATTAGATTGTATTTTAAATTTATTTGAATTTCGTAAAATTAGATATCGAGATATAAATCATTTTACACTATTTTTAATTTTTCATAACTTGTTGATAATTTGAAGTGCGGCTTAGATTAGAAAAAAAATGGTATTTCAGATCTCATAGTGAAATTATACATATTTTTTGAATTAATTCGATATCGGACTGCTACACGCTTATGGAATTGCGCCAAATAAGCCTTTAGTTGCGATGGTGCGCACACGCATTTCTGATTGTCAAGTGCTATAAGTGCTTCTCGCACTTGGGCCAGAAAACGCTGAAAAACGTTTTAACCCCAGAAGATTCACAAAACGAATTTGGGGCTAGGATATTCTCCTATAGTTTACAAACTAATTTCCTAAAGTTCAGAATTTTATTTGCAAAGTTCGACGGGAAAGGGTGCAGCCAGGGCTTCGGACCGTAATTTTTTTCGTTCCGGTTCAAATAATAATAATAAATAAAAAACAAAAATATCGGTTCAATCCCGGCTTTCGTTCCGACAAAAATAACGGGTTTCGGTTCAGCCTTCTACAAGTAGTTTCGAGCGAAATTGAAACAGAAAACTACTGGAGAACATCAAATCAGAAAATCGAGAAGCAATGCACATGAAATGATAATTATGTGGTTGATGTTGAATTAGAAAATATCGATTAGTTGATTTGCAGTAACGAAATGACTGAAGATATATCGAACCAAAATAAATCAATATTTTTTTCGGTTCAGTTTCGGCTTTTGTTCCGACCAAAATAACAGTTTTTTCCGGCTTTCGGTTCAGTTCTGGTTCGAAGCCCTGGGAACAACCCATTATTAGACTTTATGGGTGTATATGAAACATGAGTGTAACCTATCGCATGAGTTTAGAATAGGACAGGAAATTCCTTTCTTATTTCATTCTATTCCGAAATGCGGGGGACATTTTATAAGTTTTCACCAATTGGCTCTCTTTTTTTTAAGAGAAGTGATACGTACAGCTTTGCATTTGAAAATTTTTGAAGCTCGGCAGATTGTCGGAGACGAAAACGTTTTTCTTTGAGTGAAAAGCTTAATATTTTTACGCGAATTTGGCAATAACGTTAGAACACAAATGTCAAGAAAATAGCCATTAGCGAACCTCTGATAACAGAAAAAAAGTTTTTCAACAAGCCGAAAAGCATAGTGTGAAAGACTTTTCTATACATCCAACGGTCAGATAGACCGTTTTTTTTTTTTTTTTTAAATTTTTTTTTTTTAAGATTCGATGCAAGATTGTCACAAATCTATTAATCAGTATTTTAAAATTTTCAATTAAATGATGCGTAATAATTCGCCTATAGTATTTGTAGTTACTGAATAAGAAGTAACTTTTAACTATGGATTTTTTCCTTTTATGTATTTTCTTATAGAATTTCCAAAAGATAAGTGCAAAAAATTTGCATTTTTTTATGAATAACCCTGAATAAACGAATAAAATGATCGGTCCCGATGAATTCGTTAAATCGGGGTGAGATAGAACTTTAAAAGTGATTCAAAACCAGAGGCGTAGCTACCAATGGGCTAGGCGGTGCCCCGCACTGGGGTCCTCAAGCTCAGGGGGCCCCTCGGTCCCTCATCACCAAGCTAGTCGAACTTGTAATAATTTCTCCCATATTTGAGATGCACCAAGGATTGCAACGCAACTATAATCATGGCAACTCAGTTGAAATTAATTTCGAACGAGTAGGAAATACCCCTAAATTCTATCCATTGTTTGTATAATGCTGCGAATTTATTGAGAAGTTTATATTATTTTCATTTTTTTATTAACTGTTACAGAAAATAAACTCTATGAAAAATCTTGTCATACTTATTATTACACCTTAAAAAACCTACACAGGAAGCAATTACCTGTATAAATTCCTGTCTCGACCATTCTGTGGCTTTAAACCCTCTGGTGAAGGAGTTCGATCCTCCCCAAAAATAAATTATTCGCCAGGGATTCTCCAACGACGTTTTGTAGCGTAGTATTACGTTTTTTCCTCCCTTTTAACGTCAGCAAGTACTCGAGCCTTTACGAATTGTATTGCATAAATTCGAAAACTAAAATTATGGATAAAAAAAAGAAATCCACTGATGCGTTTAAGCGCAGACGACCCCAAGAAAGAGAACATAGAAAGCAAAAATTGCCTAAAATTTTGTCAAATTTCTTTGTCAGCCTTCTACGAGAGTCGTGGTGTCAAATCGAATCTGGACGATCACTGAAGCTTACACAAGAAAACTCAAACACATACATGTAGATAGAACCAAGCTTTGCTTAACTATATTCTGCAGAGTACGATAAAGAGCTGATATTTGTATAGTTAAAATATTCATAATTTTTACTGGATAAAACCTAGCAAAGAAAGGGCACTCAATTTCTTTTGCTCCAGGGCCTTTGGATACCTAGCTACGCCCCTGTTCAAAACAATTATTAAAAAAAAGTAATAAAGGACAATGTAAATGAAAAAGAAGTATTGAAATTTTTCTTACCAAAACATTAATTGAATCAGAATAATCTGCAGCAAGCAAAGCTTCATCTTCATTACTTTGGTTTGGTAAATTCAGCTCTTCAAGATTATTGTCAAACAAAGAATCAACTGCTGAATCTATTGAAGCCTCTGTCTTCTGAAGTTGAAAAGATGATCTTTCCTCCACTAATGGCAAATCTTTGTCATTAAAATTGGCTCTTAAGTTCTCCATTTCCTGCGAATAAAATTTGCTTTTTGAAATCAAAGTTGAGAAGACACTAAGTCACATATTTCGCTTTAAGCTCTGCTAAGTTAAAAAAAAAAAAAAAAAAAATCATAAATTTTGATAGAAAAATATTTACGGACTTCTTTAGCCCATAAAAAGTGTTAGTAAAAAGTTTTTTAGTTATCTTTTGCAGTGTAAACAAAAGCACCATGGTTTAGAGGGAAAATTAGAGAAATTTCAACTTTATACATCTAACAATTTTTAATTACTACATTTGCTACAAACCTAAAAGAATTAAGTACCTTAATTTGAATTTCCTCTTTAAGTACTTTTACATCAGGGTTTTGTTTTATCTTCAATGCACTATTTATTTCTTCAACTTCTTTCGAGTAAATACTTTCTTCATCTAGCTTACTTTTCTCTTTTGTTTGTGATGTAGATGTTGTGCCAAGACTTTCATGATCATCAAATGATAATTTGTTTCCCTCTATTTGTAACGAGTCATTAGATCTTGGTTTAGTTTTTTTCTTCATGCTTTGATCCTTGATATCTGGATGCTCTATCTGAACAGCTGATTGAGTGGATTCTTTTGCTTGGAAAGAATGTTCTTTATTTGAAGGACTTGTCTGAGAGATACTGCTAGAAGTGACTTGATCATTTTGATTTTCAGAATCAAGAAAACTCACTTCTAGATGGGAAATATTGGTTTCCATTTTACTAGCTTGCTTTTCATCTAAGGATAAATTATCAGACAACTTTTTATCTTCAGGAATTTCATGCAAAATGGAATCAGAAATGGTGCTTTCTTTGAATGAAGACGATTCTGATTTAAAATTGTCATTCTTTTCTAAGGATTCTGACCTTCCTTTTTTCGATTTTTTATTTTTCTCTGACTCTTTTTTGTTGAAACTGGAATCTTTTGCAGATTCCTTCATTTCTGTTACAGATGATAATTTGTTTCCCTCTATTTGTAACGAGTCATTAGATCTTGGTTTAGTTTTTTTCTTTATGCTTTGATCCTTGATATCTGGATGCTCTATCTGAACAGCTGATTGAGTGGATTCTTTTGCTTGGAAAGAATGTTCTTTATTTGAAGGACTTGTCTGAGAGATACTGCTAGAAGTTACTTGATCATTTTGATTTTCAGAATCAAGAAAACTCACTTCCAGATTGGAAATATTGGTTTCCATTTTTCTAGCTTGCTTTTCATTTAAGGATATATTATCAGACAACTTTTTATCTTCAGGAATTTCATGCAAAATGGAATCAGAAATGGTGCTTTCTTTGAATGAAGACGATTCTGATTTAAAATTGTCATTCTTTTCTAAGGATTCTGACCTTCCTTTTTTCGATTTGTTTTTATTTTTCTCTGACTCTTTTTTGTTGAAATTGGAATCTTTTGCAGATTCCTTCATTTCTGTTACAGATTTCACAACAGAATCAGAGACTCTAAAGTTATTACATATTTCCTGATCATTGACAGTTTTAAGACTAGATGAATGAATTGTTTCTGAAGCAGAAACAGTGCACAAATTATTTTTAATTTCACTATTTGAAGATGTATCAGTTTCTGATGTATTACCTATTTTATTTTCCAAAGGTAAATAATTTGATAATTTTTGATCATCTGATATTTCTTGGGTAACAGCAAAGTCAGACAGCAAGTTTTCTTTAGGAGAAACTAATTTCTTTAATTTGGTACAATCTTCTACTTGAACAGCTTCCTTATTACCTCCTTGTTTATTTCTTTTCTTCTTTCGTCCTTTTTTATTGAAATTAGAATCATTTGCTTCTTTTGGTTGTGAAAATTCATTCAAATGTACTTCAGATTCCAGAGAATGCTCAAGAGTTTCACTCTCATTCTTGCCTTCTGATTGAAAAGTTTTGGCAGAATCAGATGACGTAGCAACAAATTCTGCAGATGGAGTAATATTTGTGGTTTTCTTTTCATCATATGCTGTTGAAATTTCTGATTCGCCGGAAACAACATTTTGTGATGAGATCTGATATTCAGCATCTTCCTTCAGTACTTTTTGCTCAGTTGAAATATCAGATTTAGGACTTTTATCAAGTGAAGTAGGTTTTTTAGTTTTAGAATCAAAATCAAATTCTTCTTTGTTATAAGGCTCATTTTGTGTTTTATTCTTTTTTAATGTTTTCTGGTGAGATTTCTTTGTTTCTATTGTTACTGTTTTTAAATGTTCAATAAGTTCATCTGGCAAAGGAGTATCTTCAGAAATATTGTCATCCTTACTTTCTTTTTGCTCATTTAAAGATTCAGGGGAATCTAAACAGATTTCTTTTGAAATCACAGGGTTTGCTGATGTTTTGGCTGATAATGTGTTTGCTTCATCATCACATATATTCTCCTCAGCAGATACAGGAAATTTTGAAACATTTTGGTTAACAATAATTGTTTCCTCAATGTGAGAATCAGATACTACAGATTCATTTAAAGATATAGCTTCTTTTGATTTTGAAGCACAATCAATTCGCAGAGATTCATCAAAATGATTGTTTTTTATCCATTCTTTATCACTTAAATTTTTTACTACCTTCGATTCCTGTAAGTCTGAGCTTGGCCCAACAGCAAAATTACCATTGTCAGAAACATTTCCAGAATCAAATACCTTTTTCACATTTGATTCTTTCATTGAATCTTTATCTTCCAAACAAATGTTGGATGCCAGATCCTTTATGTTCTTGCTTAAAGTATCATCAAGTTGGTGTTTTTCTGAAAGTTCTGACACTTCACTTTCATCTAGTTTTTTTCCTTTTTCAGATGATATATTTGATATTTTAGGAATTTCTTGAGGTGTGATTATTTCCTTCTGCTTGAGATCTTCATTAACTTGTTTGGAGATAACACTTTTCTGTTTGCCTTTTTTCTTTTTCTTCTTGGAAGTATTTGAATCCTCAAATTTCTCTGGACATGAAAGTTCTGTGGATTCACTATCAAGTTTAGAGACTACTGAAGTGGGTTGAAGAATATTTGTATTTTCAGATGTGTCTTGCTCTGTATTCATTTCAAGGTCAGATGGGTGCTTCATTTCAGTGACAGAAGAAATGGACCCTAAATCACTATTAATTTCACCAATAGAAGAATCATCTTCATCTCTTTCATTGGACTTTTGACTTTCTGATGACATACTGCATTCTGGAATTTCTTTGATGTTCAATGCCTCTTGTTTACTTGAAATGCCAGTAACAGAGCAGTCTGATGTTATTGATTCTTTTAGATTAGATTCACCATTTGCAGGTTCCAATCTACTATGTTTGTGCTTTTTTGATTTTCTAGACCGCTTTTTGTTTGCAGAAATAGCTACTTTTTCAGGTTTTGAAACTTCTTTCAACTGAATACCAGACTCATTAGTTATAGAACCTGGTTCATCAATGTGGCTATAATCATACTTCTTAATCTCTTTAATATTAGATAAACTATTATCATTTGCAGTTGTAGTGCCACTTAAATTCTTGTCTAAATCTTTTTTATATTCGCTTTTTTCTGAAGATGTATTAAATTCCAATGGACTTTTTTCAATGACCTTTTGCAAATCTGGAAGTTCTTTTATCCCAGAATTCTCACTAAGTATAACATTACTGGTTATAGTATCTACTACTACTTTATTTTTGTCATCTAGTTTCTCTTGAGATAAATCTGATTTTTCAAGAGTTTCTACAGGTTCTGAAGTATTTGAAATGATTTCTTTTTCTGGGATTTTATTATTAGAGTTTACTAAGGAATCACATGGTGGCTGAATTAAATCATTTTCAGATAATGAAGTTTTATCTTTTAACATCTTTGTTTTATCAACAGAGTTTCCAATTTGAATACATTCAGAAGATAATTCATTTTTATCCAGTGAAATATTCTCATAAGCTCCATTACTTACATCAATTTCAGAAAATTTTTGAGTTTTATTTGTCTCTTTGATACTTGCAGACAATTCAATGGATGAAACATCTATTGATGGTAAGTTTTGCTTTTCTTGGTTTATAACATTTCCTTTTGATATTTTAACTTTAACAGAATCAGATGGACAAGTAGATGTTATTTCACTAGGCATTTCAGTTCTAGCCAGTTCTTCACTTTCAGAAACTGTCTGCTTTTTAAATGATTCATCACAGAACTTAGGTACTGCAATTTGATCAGGTGTTTCCTTCATTTCTTGAGAAATAACGGCAGTACTTGGAATTGTTTTTTCAGTACATGTAGAAGGAATTTCAGTATCCTGGCTATTCCTGGATAAATATTCCGGTTTTTCCATTACTTTTGAATCAATATCATCTACTTTACTTGCAAACTGATTATCAGAAGCTTGATCGAAATGCAATTTCTTTTTATAACTTGTTTTTTTACTGTCCTTTTTAGTATTACTTATTTTAGGTGCCTTCTGATTCTCAAAAGAAGATAAGGTGTCTTTTTTACACTCCTTTTTATCTGTTGATAGAATTTCGGATGACTGATTTTCTTTTTCAAAAGATTCATCATAAGTTGCCTCCAGTTTTGTTTCAGGCAATTCATCCCCATTTGTTGGAGTACAAACTTGAGGCAAGTCCCTATCATTGCTTATTTGACTTGATATTAATACTTTTTCAATAGTCTTACAGTCAGAAGGTTTTGATAATTCTTCTGTAGTAAGTTGCTGAGTTGTTTTATTTACATTATCCATAGTTGTTGTTTTAGATATAAGGACATCTGTTTGATCAGAAGACTTATCCAGTTTCATAGATGTATCTGTATCAGCACCTTCACTCAACTGAGGATTTTTCAGCAAAACATTGCTTTCAGGAACTTTGTTGGTATCAGGTATCCATCCTTCTTTATTCTCTTGATAATTTATTGATAGTGTGTTTGTTATGCTTTTGGTATTCAAAACTGGATCATTAACTGTTTGAGCTATTGTTTCTTGCGAACAAGTGACAACTTCAAGAACAGATTTGTCCTCAGTATTCTCAATTTGCAAAGCACTTTTAGGCAAGTTTATTTTAGATTGATCAGAATCTATTAATGTAGTTGAGGGTGCATTCTTCATTGTATCTTGTTCATCAATTACTAAAGTAGCACTTTGTTGATCACAAGGAATTTTTGATGCCACTTGCATGGTTGGAAATATTCCAGGCTTGGAAGAATCCACAATCTTCCCTTCCTTTAATTTATTTTGATTAGAATGCTCAGCCTGAGAATCTTTCGAATCAAGCGAATCTGGTGATGCAATGGACGAAACAATTCTACTTGAATCTAAACTGAGTGCTGATAAAATCTCTTTATTGTCACATATTTCTCGTTTTTCTCCAGTTTCAAGCAATTCTGCACTTGCAACATTAAAATCAGAATCCTCATTTGCTAAATCTTTTTCAACCAAAGATGAAACTTTTACTGACTGAATTTTGGAATCATCATCCGGGTGGTTGGATACTAGAATAATATCATTTTGTATACTTTTGTTAAAGGAGGTTTGGTCAATTCCAATACTTTTAGAAGCTTGTTCATTATATATGGATTTTGAAAGATGAGTTATTATATTTTCATCTTTAATTTCAGACATTTCCTTCGAGTGGCGAGTCAAAATCAAGTTACTTTCTGTTTCTTCAGTTGAATCTTTAGCAATTTGTTGTGATGGTGCATCTTCTGATTGCCTATTAGAATCAAATGCATTGATTTCAGTTTTGCTTTCAACATTTAAAGGACATTTATCTTTCTCAAGAGCATCTCCTGTAGTTTTAAAATCTCTAAGAGGAGCAGCATTTACTTGTTCTTTCTTTTTACCTTTCTTCTTCTTTTTCTTTTTAATTGCTTTATCCTTACTGAAATCCATACTTTGAGTATCATCTGCACAAACTTTTTCACTCACAGTAACACTGCTATCCTCTGAAATATTTTGTGTTACTTCTGATGATTCCTCATTGATTAACTTTTGACACATAATAACATTTGCATCTCCAGACACATAGGTATTACTATTTTCATCAGATAATTTCTCATTAAAATTACTATCAGAAATTAATTTTGCTTTTGGCTTTTTCTCTTTTTTTTTACTTTTAGAAACAATTTCTTGATAATCAATAGAACAAATAGAGTTTTCTTGCAGATTTAACCTACTATTATTAGGAACATCACTATGTAAACCCTTTTTTCCATCTTCTACAAGCACCTTTTCATCAGAAATTAAATAATTGTTTGATGAGGAAATATTTACATTTGGTTTATCTTTAATAGAAGGTTCAATGGGAGTTTCATCACTGTCCACCGAAAAGTGTGTTTCAATGGTTTTAGTATCTGCAGCAGAGATGCTAGTATCAATATTTTTAAAATCTATCTTTTCTTTTGATGACATTGCAGTAAAAGTTTCATTTTCTGTAAAAGGTCCTTTACCTATTTTTATACTTTCAAAACTTGTCAAATGATCAGAATGTTCAGCATCTTCAATTATCTTTTGAGGATTCAAGGTTTTACCCATGTTGTGAATAGTATTGACAAATTGATTTGATTTTAAACTGCATGTTATTTTTACTGGAGAATTTACTTCTGCAAGTATTTGTTCATCTTTAAAGTATAGCAAAGGTGATTTGTCATTGATAGGAATTGCATCAATTCCTATAACTAGTTGCTTTTTATCAGGTTGGGAAGATATATTTTCACCAGTATTTAAAGTTGATGATGAAGCAATATTAGTTTCATTGCAAGTCTTTGAGACTAGTTTCATTTGAAAATTTTCAGAAGTTTTAGTTTTTTCTGAAGAATCTACATTTGGAATTTTTTTACTTGTCTTACTTCCTTGCTTTTTTGGTTCTTCAGGTCTAAGAACTTTTTCATTGTCTTTTGTTTCTTCAAGAGGGACTGCATGAATGGAGTGCACACTTTCATTTTTTTTCTCATTGCTATTTTCAATACCTGGAGAAGACTTATTTTTATTTCTCTTTTTCTTCTTTTGCTTTGTCCCTTCCATTGAAACATTTTCCTTAACAGAAACAGTATCATTCATTTCCTTAAGAGGTGTTTTCACTTCCAATGCATCAAATGCTATCTCTTCCTTTGTAAACTGTGAATCTTTCAAGTGGGGCTTTGGAGCATTTACTTCTTTACTTAAAATAGAAGTTGATTGATTATCTTTGAAATTATCAACGACTTCTGAAATTACTTCCGAGTCAGACGATCTTATAGAAGAATCATCTTTAGAAATGGATGTTACATCTGAAATTGTTCTTGGAGTCTCTTGCATTTCAGAAGATACATTTTTATCACCTTGCATTTCTTTTGAACTTTTCTTAGAGGACAAATCGAAGGAAATACTAGCATCGGTACTCACTGATGACTCTTTTTCAGAAGGTTCAGAAGACACATCAGATTCTGTTTTACCTTGTAATTTACAAGGAGTTTTCGTATTTTTTTGTTGTACCTGCACATTATCTGATACATTCTTTGATTTCTTCTTCTTTTTCTTTTTTGTTTTCTCTGTCTTAATTGTTGTCAATTCATCAGCAACTTCTTTTTTAGAGGTATCGACAAATATTTTTTCATTATGAGGGAAGATATTTTCATTATCCTTTGTGCATTCAGGAATAATATTTTCTGTAAGATTTTTAAAATCTACTCCTGTAGCACTTTCCAAAGAATATTCTTGATGAGCTGTATCCATTTTTTCAGGTAAATTATTTTCATCGCAAATTATTGTTTTCACATCACGATGCAAAGTCACAAATCTTTTACTTTGAGATACAACGGATGTCTTAGTAATAATTGTACTTTTAGACATAGCAATAGAATTTTCTGTGGACAGTTCTTTACAATCTACATTTTCAGGAGCATTATCTTCTGCAGGTATCAATTCAGAAATTTTTTCTGAAGGCTCTGTTATGATGTATTCATGCACAGTAGGATCATTAGCATATAAGGTAGAATCTTCAATGTTTGACATAACATTAACTTCTACATTACTTTCAGGTTTAGTAAGCATTCCATTTCCTTCATATTCAATAATTACAGGATTTTCTGAAAATTCTGTTCCTTGTACAGATGAGGAATATTTCACTTGTTTCACCACAGATTTAGCTACAGCAAACTGACTAGTTTTTGAAGAGATTTTAACATGTTTTTGTTCTAAAGAAACTGCCCTTGAATTATTATATTCTTCATCAAATACTTTGCTTGGTATCATATGCTGCCTCTCTGAATCTGCACTCTGTTCAACAGCATCTTCTTTCACAACTGGCAGTTTTTCAATAGGAAGATCTGCTGGGGAAAACACCTTATTTTCAAATTCCAAAACAGAAAATTTCTCCTGCATGTTTTCCGATTGTATTTTAGAAAACTGACCCAATCCAGAAGACACAGCAACATATCCTTGTTGACTAGAACTTGTTGACACAGATTTAATTTCACAGGACTTATCCTCAGAAGATGTATGCAATTGTTTCACATCTGAACATATAGTATCAGAATCAACAATATCTGTAGCAGGACCAGTATGAATAATAGAATCACCCGATTTTGAAGTAAAACTTTTAGTAACAAATGATGTAACTTTACTGGAGACAATTTTTCTTTCTGATCTGGATGTTCTAGTAACTTTTGTATTTGAAAATTCCTGCTCTCCTTTGTTAAGGAGTAAACCTGTATTTTCATGAATATCTCTCTTAGATAAGACTTTCTTTGAAGTTGAGTGAGTGGCAAAGTCTTCACTGGACTGTTTAATCATAACCTGAAGAGTTGCTTCTGGGTCTATTGTTGAACTGAGAGAAAATCCAGGAAGAGAATCCTCATCTTTGCCAAGGGGTAAATCTGTATTATCATGAATATCTCTTTGAGATAAGACTTTTTTAGAAGTTGAGTGAGTAGCAAAGTCTTCACTGGACTGTTTAATCATAACCTGAAGAGTAGTTTCTGGGTCCGTTGTTGAAGTGAGAGAAAATCCAGGAGGATAATCCTCTCCTTTGTTAAGGAGCAAATCTGTATTATCACGAATATCTCTCCTCTGAGATGATGAGACTTTCTTTGAAGTTGTGTGAGTAGCAAAGTTTTCACTGGACTGTTTAATCATAACCTGAAGAGCAGTTTCTGGGTCTGTTGTTGAAGAAAGAGAAAATCCAGGAAGATAATCCTCAAGTGAAGGAGCTACTTCCTGTGTTTCACTAGTCCCATCAGATAATATAGACATACTTTTATGTCTACTATCAGAAGTAGTACTATGAAACTCTATACTTTCAAAACCAGTACCTTCATCAGGTATTTTAAACAAACTCTTTGAAGTTGAATAGTCCGAGGTTACATTAGAAAATGCTTTGGTTGAATCACTATCTATAATTGTATTTAATTCTTTTCTTTCAGATACATTACTAGAAATGATATTATCTGCTTGTACAACTTCTTTCACAACATCCCTTTTGTAGTTTTGTAAAGATTTATCAGACAAAAGTCTAGTTTCATTTTCATGAAATTTTTCAGTGATTGGCGTAGACAAAGTTTTATTTGCAGTCTCTGGAATGGTGTGTTGCTCAAAAACAACATTTTGAATAGCAGCCACATCTTGAGAAATTATTTTACTTGATACATCAGGATTAATCTGAAAAATAAAGAGAAAGAGAATTAGAAATTTATTTCTTAATTGAATATATAAGATAACAAACAAGACAATGAATATTTTCAAATTATTATGCATGCAAAAATACAAGATTTAAAACAACTTTAAAATAATTCAGAAGGAAAAAAAATGTGTTACTTTTAAAAGGGTTTTCAAAAAATGCAATAATTTTAGTTAATTTGTTCCATTTCCTAAATCAAAATGCTTAAATTACCATTTATTATATTTATTACAAAGTATAGTACATCAGAAACTCTAAGATAAAAGTTAAATAATAGCAAACATGTAATATGTATATCTTATGAAAAAAATTGCTGCATGCACAACTTAAATGCAATACTTAAAATACGTTGAAATTTAAAAAAAAAAAAATTTATGCATATTATAAATATTATTTTTCCTTTCCTTTGAACACATAGAAGCAGATAACAATGAATTAAAAGAAGCCATTGACACAATCATCTCAACTTGGTCTTCGTGCTTTTGAAGTTTTTATTAAATCATGCAAGTTACAAGGGGGAAAAAAAGTTTAAATTTGGTATTATATAAAGTCTCCTTAAGTGTTTGAAAGTTTACACCTGTCAATGCCGCCAACTGTGCTGAATATTAGCATTTGATACGATAACCTTCCGAAATACCTATACAGATTCAATTTAGTCGATTTCCTAACTTGCTCTTTATGTAATGCTAAAGACATGTGCAGAGACTATTTGGTCTCTTGCTCTGAACTTGGCGAATGTAACAACCGCTAATGCTGTTAAAAATGATTGTAACTTTTATTATGTTTCTGAACTGTGTTAGGCTACCCAGTCACAGACTGCTGGGGGTTATGCCTAGGTCTGGCATAGGATAAAAAATAAAATAATTTAAAAACAAAAATAAATAATAAATGAAAATTTGATAAAGGTTTTTGTGGCATGAAAAAAAGAACTATTAAAATGTCATTTGTAATATGATTTCAGTATGAATCACAAATATTTTTTTTAAAAAAATTAATAATATAACATATGCATCTTTTTATTTAAAAAATCCCTATTATTTCCTTTGATTCATTACAAATAACAACCTGGTATGTTTTATAGAAAAATACATCTTTTCTAAGGACCAAATGTTAAAATTTCAAGCTATATAAGATTAAAACTTGCAGCACATTGCTAAAATTATTGAGTAAGGTATACAATAAAAATGATGTGGACTCATTGATAGGAATTTCTAGTTATGTGCCTTCAAATCTGCCTACAACATTGCCAAGACCAACTTCTGTTAATTTAGTATAGTGACTCAGAAATTAAACATTTGAAGACAGTACATTCCAGAACTATTGATTAAATAAGTTACCAACACAAAAATTGTGCCAGAGTCCAACTAAGACACTTTTTTTAAATCATAGTATGCAAACGACGATGATGTATGTATCTAATTGACCAGCCATCTCAACTAGATTGGCTGATGCCATGGAAACATTCCAATAAATGTTCGACACAACAATGGGGGAAGTATATCAATTGCAGTAAAGCTGCATAAGCAACCTTCAATAATTATTGTTCAAAAAGTACCTCAACAACAAAAAGTTTTTCTTTCCTTTGTGGAAGTATATGGCAGTCCTTTACCTGCGACACAAACTAGCAATTTGGGCAGTAAAAAACACCTAATAACTGGCCTGATATTTAATTTTTTTTAGCTCAGTTAAGTGAATGTGTAAGGATTCGCGTATAGGCATTACAAGTTAAACACCACTAAGCAACAACATATCAATGAGGATTGAAAAAGTATTAAAAAATTACTTTTATATAATTTGTATCTATAAATGTAGTAAAATTATTTAAAATACTCTTTATATTTAGCAAACATTTTAAACGATCTGTAAATAAAAAATAAGATGCAAAAAATGCAAGAACTCTCTAGGTCAACTCTCTATTTGTATAATGTTATAATATTTTGCAAATTTCTCAGTTAGTAATATGTTAGCTATTTTCTTCATGCTGTTATTTCAAGTATACATGCCATACATTTACATTGTTATAATAGTAGGATAACGATTTTCTACATTTTTAATTAGGTTAAAAGTGTCATCCAATGAAAATGCAAGCACTGAAAAGACAGGCAGAAAATCGAAGCTGGAAACCTTTAAATGCTGAGATCCATCTTGATGACTTAAGGTATCTAAATGACAGTTTTCTTCCTCCACCAGTGATCCAGTTTGGGATTTAGAATAAGTTTTATCAACAATATCTGATGCTTTAGAATCTTTTTCATTTTTTAGTTTTGTATCACTATCAGATATTTCCTCTATAACTGAGGTAAGCTCTTTTGATTTTAATTCAAAAGGTATCACAACATAATGTGAATCATCGGTCATAATTGTGGACTGACAATTCAAAATTTCAAATTTCAGTTTTATTTTTGACTTTTTATGAGAAGAAATAATAGGAAGAAACAGAGTGGTTATAATTGGGTCAGATTCTGAAATTGATTTAAGATTAGTACAAGAATATGATACTTTTAGTTCACTTTCTATTCTGTTTTCTTTTAGAAACAAATCTGAATGAAAAAGAACCAAGGGTTTATTTTCAAGCTTTTCCAAAATATGAGAGGCAAGTTCTTGCCAGTAATTATTCAGCTCTAATACAGGAGGTGGTTCATAATTTGAAATTTCAGAAATAGTCATATAAAAACAACCACATTCTAAACATATTAAAACAGTTTCATGTTGAAAGTTAAGGTTACCCCACTTCTCAAAATGAAAACAAATTTTAGGAACTATTTGAATTTGCCCAGAGATTGAAATACATTCATTTGATGACTGAGCATTTAAAAATAAGCTCATTGCTTTTTTAAATATATCTGTTCTCTCGGGATTTGATACACCGAGTAGACAAAGCTTGCGGCTTTGTAATTTTCCTTCAATTTCTTGTGAAATTTTCAAAACTTCACAAAAAAGAGGATGATGGTAATTCGTGCCCCTGCTCAGCAGATGTGTCCAGAACACATCCTCCTCATGGCTGAGCAGAGGCCTATTCAAGTTTTTTTGGTTCTGTTCAGAACTTTTGGATAAAAAAGACTCTTGGTCATCTTTCCCTCCACCCCCTTTTGTGGTATCATGTAATTTGGGTCGATTTCTGTTATCAGAATTAACCTCTAAAAAAGACTTTTGGTCAGAATCTGATTTTAAAGATTTTGAGCTAGTATCTGGTGGTTTTGATGAGACATTGTTGGAATGGCTTTTACTGGAAGATGTCTGGGAATGACCCTTACCAGCAGATTGTGGTCTGGGAGAAGCACTACGATAACCATCACCAACAGGACTACTTATGCGAGCTACTTGGGCATAGGTCAACTTTCGGGATTCTGGTGGACTAGATGGACAAAAAGATTTTGTCTCAATCTCACTATGAGAAGATTCTGTTTGAGTAACATGGTGTTCTCCTTGAGAGTATACTACTGTTCTAGAAACAGATGTTGATGAGACACGAGATTCAGAAAATTCTTTCAATCCAGAAGGAGAAGGTGATGGTGTTCTAGTTTTTAAATCAAAGAACTTGGGAGAAGCACTTCTGGCAAAATGACTACCAAAGGGACTTTTTGGAAGTTTAATTCCTAGCTTTTTTCTGCTGAGATCTGGGGACTCTGGCATCTCAATGATGGGCTCAGAAGACACTGTAAAAGCTGAAGCTTTAAATGCAGATGCTTCAAGTTTTTCAGTGATGTCATCGCCTTTTTCAGAGTGAGTAACTTCTTTTTGATAAGAAGAAGTCACAAACCTATCATCAGGATGTGAATCACCAGATGGGGGTGATGGTGATCGAGGTATAGGACTGCTCCTACCAGATAATATATCAGCATAAGAAGGCTTTGAAAGAAAACCTGATGCCCAAGATGTCCCATCTACATTTTTACTTTCTTCAAACTGAGAAGTTTCTTCTTTAACTTCTTCAACTATTGGGGTTTTAATTTCTTGAATTTTTTGTTTATTAGTAGTAGTGGTGGTAATTTTTTCCTCACGTATGGAATGTTTTTCTTGTGTTTTAATTGGCTCTTTTATTTCACGGCGAGTAACTCTTGGGGATTTCGGTACTGAGTGCTCAGTGTAACGCTTTTCAGCAATAAATTCTTTTTTAATAGTACTTTCATTCAGTTCACTTGGAGTACTAGAAAAAGTAGGAGTAAAAGATTTTGGGTATGGACTTCGTCTCCCATGAATCTTAATCGGACTGTTTTGACCTGAGGCCATTGCAGCATAACTTATTCCTAAATCTGTTGGAGAAGATGGAGATTTTGAATAATGCCTCTCAGTTACCGAGGCTAATTCTCGAGATAAGGGTCGTCGTCTAGTATCTGGGGAATGTGGGGATTCGGGTGGTATATATATTTTTGGTGGTGGAGGAAGGAATACTGACATTGGAAGAGGAATTATTTGTGCTCTAAATGGATCTTTATCTGGATATCTCATTTGGTGAATGTCCTTGATGCGACCTTGGATTATATTGATTTGCTTGCTGTAGTTCTGAATCTGCTCTTTAAGTGCCTAAATATTATATAAAATGCAAGAGAGAGATATATATACATGAAAGTATTTTGGATACAGATACATACACATAAATGTTAAAAGTTATATAAAAATACATAATGATGCCCTACTTGACATCATTAGAAGTGATACCAATGAGTGTATAATAGATCTTCATTTTTGTATTTTGTCAATGATTTCAAGTCAAAGTTTTAATTTAACTATAAACTGAGTACATTTAAATACAACATTCTAGCATGAAATATTTCAATTTTGATAATTACTATTACTACAAATGCTTTTATAATTAAAACATAAAAGATAAAAAAAATCTCCATATTCTACTGAGATAGAAAAGAATATTAATGAAATCTACTAGAATAATATTAATGCACTAACAGCATTTTTGCAATTTACTACACAATATTAATTTGCAAAAAAGAAAGATGTTAAAAGTAACTGAAACAAAAATCGTACCTGTTGCAACTCTTTTAATTTTTCTTTGTCCTCAACACTAATGCTGGGACTAGAAGCTAATTTTAGTTGATGATCTGCTTGAGAAATTGCATGTTTCAGAGATTGAGAATCTTGCTGATACTGATCTTCTTGTACAACACACAATTGCAGAGTTTCACATTGCTTCTCAACTTGAGAATGCAATAGTTCCAATTCTTCTTGAACACTTTGGCCACGAGTTAAGATTTGATGCTGACCACTTATGTGAGTTCGCAAGTGAACTTGCAGTTTTTCTAGAGCCATTAAAACTTTAGTCTTTTGGACTGACATGTCAGACATCATTTTCTAACGAAAAAAATTAACAAAAGTTATGTAACACATAAGAAAACATGATAAATTATAAATTTCAAATGTATATTGAACTACACAAGAAAAAAAATACCCAGCAGTAAAGTATAATATATATAAATATAATAACTTAAGTCAATGTCTACTCTAAATTTGAATCTTCTTTATTTATAAAATCTAATTCATAAATCCAAATACCCTACTTCACAACCTGTCTCATTTCATCTTTTTCTGAAACATTAAAAACATGATGTTGGGATGTTTATTACTGATTCTTTAGGCCTTGAATTTTTGATAGATTTATTCGATATTCCAAGAAATACAAGATCATTAATTGCTTTTACGTATCTTATTAACCTATTTTCAAAATTCCCTAAGCAATGGTGTCATTTCTATAAATAACTAATTATTCCTTTCGCCAAAACATGGGACTGCATTCTTTCTGATACGTTTTTCCCTGTTCTCCTCTATATAAAAAACCTGACATTTGAATTATTCCCTCTCTAGTATTTTGGCACTTGAACAAGGAGCATGCTCAAATAACTCTCATGAGGTTCAACATAAATAAATGATGCGATCAAGATCAAACCTCTTTATTTTTTCAGCCATGACCACTTTATTATAGTTAAACAAAACGTAAATCTTTTGCAGCAATATGTATTTCATATAAAATTAATTTCCCAACAACCTTTAAATATAGAATTTTTTTAAAAATAATTAATATAAAATATACCTCTCTGGTGGTGAGTTGATCTCTCAAACTTCTCTTTTTAAAATGTGGAGAATCAAGACTAGCTTTTGCCTTTTCTACCCATAATGCCACTTCCTTAATTTTCCTTTCACATTGCTCCCACTCTTCAACCATTTCTTGAAGAAGAGACAGTTGCTCTTGAAGTCTGCTATCCGTGCTGCTTTCATCCTGTTCAATGTTATCCAGCATGTCAGATAGATCACCAGTGCTACATACTTCACCGATTTTTTCAAGTCGTTTTGTCATATTTTTAATATGCTGCTGCACTTGACTGGATTCTTTAGAGAAACCCTAGCAAATAAATAAATAAATAAATAAAAATAAAAAAATGGAAACGTGTTAAAATTGTTCAAAAATATACTTAAGTTAGAATTTTATATAGTGCATAATAAATTTTTAACTTTTTATTTTCATGGCATAACTAAATCAAATACAATTTAAAGATAAATCTCAGTTAGGTACTTTTTATGATTTAAAACTAATATCTATAGCAGTAATGCAAATTTTTAATAAGTGAAAATGTGTGGAATTACAATGCTGATGATTTTGGTACAAGATCATACATATATAAGCAGTTCATGATCATAATATAAATTCTCATGCTAATATTTTCCTTGCCAAAACATATAGTATTCTAAAATATTCACTTAAACCAATGAATTCCTTTTTATAAACTGGACAAGCATTCAATTCTAAAAAAATTACTGAGGAAGAAATGTATCACTGACATATAGAACCAAATTTCCTTCTAAACATTGATATTGACATCCCTGATAGATATTAATTTTGAAACTGTTTCATAAGTACATTTACATTCTTAATGCCCCCCATCTGGTATAGTGATGCTAACTGTAGGGCTTGGGTTCGAATTCAGGAGAAGGCATGAATGTTTGTAAATGTATAGTGCCTTCGCGGCATGGGCCGTTGAACCGCAAGTCCTTTTGTGAGGTTGGTGGAAGGGGAAGAAAGGTGGAAGGCTCCGGAGCACCCCCAGGGCGTTCTCCCCCAAAATTGGGGTGGAACCAAGTGTTGACGATATAATAATTAATGGACTGTATATTTTAACAAATTTTAATCAGCGAAACAGATCCTAACCATATGGGATCGCTATACTTTTCGAACTGAATACAAAAGGTTACAACAGTTGGCTCGGAGCAAATCTATACAAAGGAATTCTCGCCAACTGGCACCAACACCAAGCAAAATTATACTGTCACCTGTATTTTGCTCAAAGCTAAGGCTAACGGCATAAAAATCTGGTCCTTCGCTGCGATGAATTTCAACCTAGATCTGATGCTACTGTCAATCAGGCGGCATAAGTAGCAACAATAACACATTCTTAACAATTTTAATTCATTAAATAAAAAAATTGCAAAAAACACATGAATTTGTTTATAAATAAATGATGTCCCAAATGGAAGCCCATCCATAGTTTATTTAAAAATATAGTATTCATATGATTTTTTTTAAACAAATAAATTCATACCTGTAAATCAGATAACTTTTGTTTTGCATCTTGAAGAGACAATATTTCAGTATCTAATGACAAGTATGACTCCACTTTTTGTATCCAAGTTTGTACAAATTTCTGTGATTCCAAAAACTGACGAAGTGCATTAACTGCTTCTTTAAGCTGAACTTCTCTTTCATATAACCATGATTCTACTTTACTCATCTGGTCTTCCAAAGATGTTATGGAATTCTGAATTATCTGTTTTTCAGTTGCACTTCTTGTACTTTCAGCTATCATTAAACCATTTCTGCGGACTGAATCTAATTTGGACTTCACAGGCAAGACTTCTGATATTAAAACCTGATGAAAGACAGAAAAAAAATCTAAATATATCAAAATTAAGAGTTTTTCAATGATTACATTTAAATATAGTGAAAATAATGAAATTGATTCAGTTTTATAGAATAAATTTTTTACTCTACTACTTTTTTCTAAACTTCTTAAAAATGAATAAAATCTTTAAAAGAAATAAAGATGCAAATAGAAAACATACATTTATACATTCCAAAGCAACTTCAGGCAGATTTGATTTATCTTGCAATTGTTCTTGAGCTTTCTGTAACCAAGCCACAACAGCATCCAAAGCTTCAGTGTATTCTAATCGAATACTTCTAGCTTTTTTATATTCACGCTCTTTGTCTTCTAAAATGGTTGTTGTTGCCTCAGAAAGTAGTTCCAATGAGGATAATGTTTTGGTTATAGTATCAGGAATGCTATAATTTTTCTCTCTGAATGATTCTTTTGTTTCAGTGGTGACAGTTCTCACAGTTTCAGTAATGGTTGTTACTTCTTCTCGTACTTCCTGAAAATGAAAAAATTCTTTTAAAAAAAATTTAATATCCTTATACGAAAAAAAATTTAATGTTTAAAAGCAAAGAAATATTTTACAATAGAGTATATGTAATACACAATATATTTTAAGATACAAAAACATAGTTCATAAAAAAAATATAAATTACAATCTTAATTTTATTTTCACAGTATAGATCTCATTAAAGGTAGATAATAATACTATCATGAATATATTTAAGAAAATGTTTATAAGCTTACTGTCATAGTTTTGTCAACAGTATCAAGATCATCGATATAACAATCAATAAGCTTGATTCTCTCCTCAATCTTGTGAATTTTATCCCGAATTACTGTTATTTGTTCTTCTAAGTTCTTCATGGCTACGTTTTCTTCTTGAACCTGTTTCAGCTTATTTTCAATGTCAGCAATTAATCTAATTAAAAGATAAGAAATATTTAAAAATAAAAAATTGTAATATTTTAAGTAAAATTACTAAGTGTTAAGGGGACACAATACGATCCAACTGACAAAAATCGGTCAAAAAAATCGAATATAATATTTTTCGCCTAAATTATCCTTCATATACTTTTCTATAATCTCAAATTTTGAAAGCTCTAAGTTTTTAAAATTCAGAGTTATGATAACTTTTATGTTTGTTTTTATTCACATCCCAGTGGCAAATAAAAACTTTAAGCAGATTTATCTAAGAAACAGTAAATGACTAGTTTGTCTTCATTTAAAATGCTATGGCTTTTTTTCCGTGTCAAATGCTTTGATATTTTTCTAACTATTACTATTTATACATGTAGCAAAAGTTGGTATGCATTTTTGAATCAAAACAATACTTTTTTTTTTCAAAAAAATAATTAAATTTAGAATTTATACATTTTTTTAAGGAATTTTCAGTAAGCATTCATAAAAAGAAGCGTTTTGCGAATATCAATCCCACTATCACAAAACCTATACCAACTTTTATTATACCTAGTTTGACGTACTTGTAAATCAAAATTCATGTGTGTACGTCAATTTTTGTGGGAGGAATTGTGTTTTAAAATCCATTCATAAATTTTAAACTTTTTAATTCAAAAATTAAATGGTTAGCTTTTTGAACTCAAAACCTGTTTTAGATAATACATATTCATGGAAGCAACCAAAAAAATTTTGAAAATCATTAAATCAAAAAAATTTGTGTAAATTGTACCACACACATATCCTCTTAATTAATGCATCTTTTTCAAATAATTCTTGAAAATAAAGTTGAAACAAAAAATCATGGGACAATTTATATATTTAGAAACATTTGTGTATTTTTCACAAACGTGAAGTTGAAAGTAATTCAAAGAACTTTTCAAAAATTGGTCTGTTTAGGTGGGAAAAAAATTAAATTAGTTAAAATTAATTTCAAAATTCCTTTAAAAAAAAAGAACAGTTTCCCGTTGCACACTTACTTTTGATGTCGTTTACGAATATCTTGTAAGTGATTCTTGATATGTTTTTGTGCTTCGGAGCCATTGGGCAGACTATTCAAGTATGACAAAACGCCGGACGACTGGGATGATAGATTCCCGATGACACTCCCAACTTTCTTAACTTCATTCAGCAAGTTCTGAAAAGAAATAAACATGTTGTTCAAAAATAACAATTACGTAATACCCCTTTTGATGAAACAACCAATCAGAGGAAAAAGTGGGCGGTCTTAGAATTGTAAACGCGAACCGCGTTAATACAGAAACCGAAACATGGCAGGGAGCGTCTAAAAATAAAAAGGAAGTGTTTCTCTGCGTACATAATATGTTTTCAAGACAAAAACATTAAAAGTTAAAGCAGAAGCATTATAATAATCTGGAATTTCTACATTTCCTTTTAAATGAAAAAATATCAGTCTTAACATATATATAATATTCTTAATTCAACCACCAACCTTTCATTTTCTATGAATGAAAGAAAATTTTGAAAAAAAAAAAATAGTTTTGTACAGTTTTTGATCAAAAGCACCGGTAGTTTTCCTTCTTCTAAAAATATGTGTCTTGAACATCAGCAAAACAAGAATTTTAAAAGACAACGACACTGAATTATCCACATAAAATATTTCACATGCGATAATTATACATAAATGCACATTTTGTGACTTAAAACATTGCCGGGTATATCAAGATTTTTGAGCATCATCCTATTGGCATTATCACCAAAAATTGCAAGCCCAAATTATGAAATCTTAAAGATCTTTGTAAATCAGCAGTAAAAATAAAATAGTTATAAATTTTTAAAAATATAACTTAGGGAAAATAAAAACTGAAAAACGTTATTTTAAAATACAGTGTTAACGTTTTTTTTTTTTTTTTTTAATTACAACCGGCTGCTGTGAAACTCACTATCAAAATTAAAAGTTCAATAATAGCAGATACTCTCTCAATAAAAAAAATCAGTTTTTACAATTTTTGTTCAGTAAGATATGCTTTTGTTTTCCCTCAAAAAAAAAAAAAAAAAGGGGGGGGGTGTTGATTAAGGAAAGCAAATATATGCTTAATTTAATTTATGCAGCGATCGTGTCTCATACGCAAAATATTCTATAAACATATTTCGCATGCAGTTAAATCCGCGTTTCTCAAACTGTGGGGAGCGCCCACCTAGAAAGGGCGTGATAACCCTACAAGGAGGGCGCGAGTGTATCGAAAAATCAAAAATTACTTTTTTCTGAAAGTAAGCATAACACAAATTCTGACATAAAAAATACACATTTCTAAACATCTTTATTCTGCTCAATCCGTTTTGCTGGTATTATAATTCTAAGGCAACTCATTAAATCCATCATCAGATTCTTTCATAGCCAGATACCCCAACAGGATAAAAGACTACTAATCTCAACATAAAAATATAGACATAAATAATTTCTCTGACAAATAGAACTAAATACACTACTCCCAACGAAGTTCTCGTTGAAAGAGGAATAACATACCCAAGCTCATCTGCCTTCCTTCATCCATCAACACCTGTTACTACATGATTTATAATTAAAGTCGCATTTTGCATTATTATTGCATGCAATACAATGTTATTGTATGGGGGGCGGTGAAAATTATGATAGAAAATTGGGTCGCAAATACTGAAAGTTTGAGAAGTACTGATGAATCAAATGTAATTTTGTGTGAAAAAATAATGAGGAAGCGCTCAACACAAATGTAAATAATAAGTGCGGAAAAGGAACTCTACCTTTGAGGCTAAAAACCACTCTGGATACTGATAAACAGAGGAAGCTTGTATGTGCATTTAATTGAGATTTAACGAAGAGAGAAAAGCCTGAAATCCTATAGCAATATTTGGCGTGCGATGACAGTAGATCTTTTATTCTCCCATTTTTGCTACAGTGAGAATCAATCAACACTTATATTTGGTAGATTGGGTTTCATGGGATTGTTTTTCAGTTGTTTTAAATGAGTTTAAATGCGAAAACATTTTTTTTACAGGTCTTTTTAAAAGTTCATAAAATTTGAACAATTTAGTCACTACACAGGATTTTCTGATTCAGTTAAGGTCGCGGTAGCCAAGTGGTCAAGGTATCGGATCATGGCTGACGAGTCATAAGTTCAACCCCAGTACCACTGAATACCCGCCGTGTAGGGGAGCGATGAACGTTTTATCTGTCGAAGGCTCAAACGTCCTCCCGTTGGTGTGGTGTAGTAGTTTGAAGAGGGGGTGTCATCCTTGTCACTTGACCATGGTTCAAAATTACGAGGTCCGTCACCAAAAGCCCTTGTGTATAGCCGAACAGTGCGACGTTAATATTCAGTTAAAAAATAAATACAAATTCCTACGATTTGTAAAAGATAAAATGATTTTAGCTAAACGTTTTTGCATTGATTATATTACTGAAAGTCTTAATAAAAAGCAAAATAGCAACTTCTTGACATCATCCACAAATAACAGCTCTGAAAAAATTATACAGCGACATTTAAAAATCAAATCGTTATCAGTTGAGCAGTTTAAAAAAAAAAAGAAGAAGATTAATACTGCATTTCAAATTTATTTCAAACTTAGAACTTCTTTAATTTTTCTATTAAAACAGTTTTATCAATACACCAGTTTCAAATCCTTATCAAAAGGCAAAGGAAAACTAAGTTTAAAATAAACAATGAAGAACTTGTTTTTTTTTTGAAAATTAGTATTAAATATCGAAACCATATGAATTCTCAGCATTTTGCAATTGGAGGTCAAGGGCTAAAAGCGTAGGAAGATTTTTTTTTTTTATCGGTCGTTTAGATAAAGATACTCTACTCCATGTTTTTGTTACCGGAAATTAAATGAACGAGGGGCAATAAACTAGTTGAAAATGAAAAGCGAAACTGGAAATCCTTGTTTTCGTTTATTGCGTTAAAGACTATTCCTTGATCTATCACCTTTCACCTATATACCTACTGCGTTACCTTTTAAGTCCATGTTGACACCATCGTTTTAAAAAGAAACTCTTAAGCGTTACTTGTTTGATTTTGTCAAAATGAACGATATATTTTGCCTATAATTTTGGTCAAAGAAATATCAAATTGATTGCAGATGTCGAAAATTTTCTCTTTTTATTTTTTTTAAACCTCGAATAAGTTATATGTATATTAATTTGATTTATCGTTCTTTTTATTTTTAATTATTTCTCTTGGAAAAAAAAAGTAAAAATAATTAATTCAAAATAAGCTACGCGTATGATCGAACCAATAATTTTTATTCTCATGTATCCCGGGGAATTATTTAAAAACTTATAGATTGTACATTTGAATGGATCGATTTTTTTTTCCTTCAGAATTTAAAAATCTACCCTTGTGAAAAAGATGTTCTGTAATATATAAATGAAAAGATAAATAAAATTTAAAAAACAAATTTGATGTAAGGTACTGCAGTAAGGGGAATAAAGTTTAGATATGAGCTTTTTTACGGTAAAATGTGTTAGTAATTTTTATTGAGGTGAAACAAGTATTTGAGTACTTTTTAACATTTGTTGCGACGAGAGGACACGTACTAAACAGTAACATGAAAAAACATCAAGTACACAAGCCCGTCTTAAAGCACGGGCCGATTGGGCCTCGTCCGCAATGAAGGTCTCATTTCGTTCTTAATTCAGCCTTAATAAGATCATAATTCGAATAATTTCAAAGGTCAAATGTTATTTCCAATTGTATTCTCAGAAAAACTGGGAATTTCGGATGGCATGTCAAGTGGCTACATGTGATGACTCTCGTCCACGTACAGGCCTAGGCCTACCACCATACACCATCATTACTCCTTGATTCAAAAAACGACAGTCGGTCGAGCCGGTTTGTGAAATTGTAAGTCACGCACAGAGACGTCTTAAGGCATGAGGTCAACTGGGCATGGGTCCAGGGCCTCGGCCGTAATGGGAGCCTCGACCCAGCCTTAATAAGATCACAACTCTAATAATTTCAACGGTCAAATGCTATTACCGGTTATATTTTCCGAAAAACTAGGAATTTCGGACGATACGTCAACTGGCTACATGTGATGACCGTCGTCCACGTACCGGACTAGATCTACCCCCATACTTTATTAGACGCATTACTCATTGAGTCAAAAGGCGGCAATCGGTCGAATCAGTTAGTGCCATTGTAAGTCATGCACAATTATATGTTTCGGGTTACTGTTTGTACAACGTATGCTATGTACTGTCTACTTAAAGGGGACATAGGTGAGGCCCACTTTTGAGTAGGGGCCCGGGGTCTCAAGACGTCCCTGGTCAGGCACATTTGTTTCGGGTTATTTTTGTACGAGTATTTGTAACGTATGGTATGTATTGGCTACTTTTAAGGGTCATAGTTGGGGTCTACATTTGTGTAGGGCTTATTTTTGAGTAGAGGCCCAGAGCTTCAAGAAGTCTTAAGACATCCCTACAGGTACATTTAACAGCATATTTATAATTAATTTTTTAAAAAAAAAACTACTGTTGATACTGCAGCGCAGGATAAAGAAGGAGGCGGTAAAAAGCTTGCATATTGGACTGGTTTGGCGGAGGTGGGAGAGAAATGTTTTATGAAATGTTGAACTGTACTGTTCACTTTTCAGTACTTACTAATGAATAATCATCACTTTTGGTTACTTATATTGAGGAAAATAATTATTTTGAGTCTAAAATTGACAAACCAAAATTCAGTCTTTTTCTATTTTTTTTTCGAAAATTCCAATTGTTGTAGCAATATTGAATTTTAAAATTATTTTCTCCTAATCTCCATGACAGAGAAAATGTTTTCCACATAGGTAGGTCCCGATTAATAATGATTTTTCTCTACTTATAACCACGATCCTCTCTATTGTACATTAAAAAAAAATTTCGTATTTTAAGGTATGTAAAATCCAGCGTACCTCCTTTTTTTAGGAAGAGATCCAAAACGATGTTTTGAAGTAATTTATTTTAGTATTTCCCCATGCTTTAGAAAAAAAATACCATACTTCTGGAATACAACACTTTAAGTCCATAAGAAATGTCATTTTTTTTTTAAAGAAACAGTATTTCGATCTATGTAGAAATTAAATTTTTTTTCTATGCTCATTCCTATTTTTTTATTTTTATTTTTAAAGCACTCATTTTTATTCCCGGCGTGTAAAGCGCACCCGTAAATTTCGATCTTTTTTTTTGTGTTAAAAGTGCGCGTTATACGCCTGATTTTTCGGTAGATATAATATGAAAGAAAAACTCTTAATTCAAAAGAATTGGAAATCTACGGCACTTTCAAACTTGTTAAAGGAGGAAAATTTCCTGTTTGGTTCAACTTTGTTTCTCTGAAACTTTGGATGATAAAGCACAAGGCCCTCATTCTATGGAAACTAGAAATCCCAAGTGAAATGACTTCACAGTCTAAGTTTTCTTTTTGAAAATGGAATAATGGTTTTTGAAGGATTATATATTAATCCATAAAATTGAATCCCATTGTATCTAATTCATAAAACTGATTGATAATTGCTTTCCGAGCTTTTGATATTTCTGAAATCGCTTTATCATTTCCTGAAGTATTCGCTTAGTGAAGAATGTTGCGAAATAATTCTCAATTTCAAAATGAAGAGCATTCTCGAGCATCCTATGTTCGATTCTTCGGATTTTACAACGTTCTTTTAATTGCAGTGCTGGGAGTTATTTCTAGAAGACACTTGAAAGATTGAGACACTCTAAAACGAGGTGAAGGTCAGTAAAAAAGCGTATCCTTGATTTTTCTTTTCTTTCTAAAGTGTTATTTAAGGAATACAATGTATGTACATAATCCTAGCATAAAAAGAATCTTCGAAAATCTTAGCATAAAATATGCTGAACTCAGCAATCTAGGGAAAGCTTCTAAAGGGCGTAATTTTATGTCGTGAGCAATATTAAAGACTTTTAACACAATTATGATTTACACCATTTTTTTTTCTTTTATAAATTTAGCCTTTTTTTTTCTGATATAATTTACTAAATACATTAAAAAAACCATGGAAAAAAATTTCTTATCTTTCGGTTTCCGACTACTTGCGACAACTTTTTTTAAAAAAAATGGAGTTAAGGGGATTTTTTGTCGTTTTTTAGATTTGTTTCGTACATTTCAAGAAAAATATGCTAAAATTAAGAAGAGAAAAACAGATTATTATTACTAAATTGGGAAAAAATGGGTAAAAATTTACAAAAAATAGCCTAAACTCTGTATCACAAGTTTATGAACAAATTTTCAATTTTTCAATTCTGATGTGTTCTATGTTATTCACTTTTGAAATGACCTTCCGGATAAGAGATATTTTAATTTTTATAAACACTAGAGCACTTTATCTTAGGTATATGAAATTGCTTAAAATAAGTTATCATATTAATATAAGGGATTGTAAATTTTGTAATAAAACAGTGATTGATAAATCTGAAGGTTAAAACACTTCTATTATTATACAGAACATGCACACAAAATTTCAGTTAATTATTTTCAAAATTTTTTGTGCAATCGGCTGGCCTCGTTGAGCATTTTCAAAAAACACACATTTCGAGTAAAATACGTTTTAAAGTATGACATCTTGCTTAAAAATAATGCCATCTGCTTTTACTAAAACACTTGTAGCTTTTGTTCTAGTAAACGGAAAATAATTATAAGATGGCCTAGAAAATAAAATCATTAAAAAAATGATCAATTTTTGGCAAAATTCATAATTTTAGGGTAGTCGGATACCTTAAATTATCTTCTTTCATGACAAATTGAAAATCATACAAAAATTTCATATACATATTGAAACTTACCTATATAGATATTGAAACATATAAATTACCCTTCATTGTCTATTAAAACTGCAATTCCCAGATAACATGATTCGCGGTTTAGTAATCATTGACCCCGACTGTCGCTTGTTAAAGTGGTCGAACTACATTATTGACTGGTTGAATTGAGTCAAAGTTGCATTGGCTTCAAGAGAAGGAATGTATAAAGATTCATGTCTTGTTTTTCCAATAATCTTTCAAAGAAAAAATGAATGAAAAAATTGACGCATTGATACAAACATGGGCCAACTGGGCCCAAGACTTCACCCTCGGTTTTAATCGAACCTGAAACTTTAAACGCGTTTTTCTCAAAACTGTGTTTTTCAAACTTTCCTCCATCGTATCTCAAGAACGGTTTGACAGAATGACTTCAGATTTATAGGATAGACTCAGCACATATATATATATATACGCACCAAATGGACAAAAATCATTCCAAAATTAAAAATATTTCTATTTTTTATAATAAAAAACATAACCCCCCCCCCTTTCTCCATGAAATTCCAAACTTTTTCTTCAGAGGTCTAGAAAAATCCAATTTTTGATATTTTCAATTGAGTATAGTCCATTCTGTGTATTTAAGCTTATAGATTAAAGCGCCCTTTAATTTTTCAAATTTCAGATAAGCCAATCAGCCGGAATCATGGAGGAAGTAAGCGTCCATTTTTTCGAGGCGGGTGTGTTCAGAGCGCTATAACTCACGTTCTATTGGATATTTCTGGCTAAACATTTATATACATGCCCTTAAAATACGTATAAATAAATGATAAAAAAATTTAAAGTTCTATCTTTTTACTGGTCGTCAAAAAAATTCTTTAAAAACGCTTAAAAAACAGGCCATTGGATGGGGAACCCCCTTAAATATAGAAACAAGGACAAATGTCTTTAAAAGCCATACACAATCTTGAAGGTCAACAACGGAACGAACGTAAAACAAAGACTGATTTAATTAGACTGCGTGGTTCTCTCATTATGTGTTAGTTACAAAAGCAAAGCTTTCATTTTTCCATAAGAAGCTGACGTAGAAATTTGGCTGTTGGCCATTATGGTATGATCATAAAAATAAGTACCTACAGCCCAAGGAAGTCTCATTCAACTTAGTTCCGTCTTTCACATGCTGATTATACGCTGCGGTTAACAAGAAAAAAATTAAGCCGGGGGATTTCATTTGATACTAAATTTTTAAAAAACGTCTCGCAATTTCAATGGACAAGACAATTCTTATAAACGAAACAGGGAAAGCGTACTATTGTTTGGGATGAATTAGGCTTTTCTCCCACTCTGGTTTCAGTTTTAAAAACTTTTTTTATACAACAATAATTCTGATTTTTTTAAAAAAAGTGGTAAACACACCATAGGAGCATTGTAATTTAAACGCAATCGCTATACAGAAGGAAGAATGTTTGAAAGCAACCCTATTGTAAAAACCTAATTTCAAATAGTTAATACAGAATTCCATTTTTATCCCTTTTGACAAGAACCCATGTTTTCCCCAGTTTTCAAGGTCTTGACTTTGAAACACATACGTTGGTGGAATTCTGGCACTGTTTGAAAAATCTTCGCCAAGGGGTGGGCTATAGGCTATAGCATCCACACAAGGCTTTCGATTATTATAATACACAGATCCAAACCAAATAGGAAAATAATAAGTCTCATACAGTTCCACAGCACTTTTCTAAAATTCTTTAACTATTTATGTAATAATAATGCAACCACCCTTTGTTTAGACTCCTCCCATATTAACACTAGAAAGACTTTCAGGCCCTCTAGCGGGTAGAACAATATTCAGAGATGGCCAAGCTTCGAAACTGTAAGGACGTACGAGCATCCGCACCGATCCCTTTAATTATAATCTAAATGTTAGTTCTCAGTTAGTATATAAATGTTTATATTGTCTATAATAAACGTATTTTAATTAACTAGTGGACTTAGTTAAGAACCCTTTCCCCGCGTGTCTCTTTTATTACATTGGATCCTCATTTATAATAATAATAAAATAGTAAATAAAGACTTACCTTCAGACTGTCTTCACTAATACTTTGGGCTGCCATTATGTCCTCGAGTTGTCTTTCGTATGTCAACAACGAACTCTGAACATTTTTGTCAAGTTCAGAATAGAGCTCCCACTGACTGAGAATGTCCGTTAGTGCTGAAATTTGACTCTCCAAAACACACATCCGATCCTGCCACTGACTATTAATGGTAGACATTTGTTGGTTAATCACATCTGCAGAAGCAACGTTTGCTTTCCTGTTTAAAGACCGTGCTTTGTCATTTAATTCATTGATTTGAGCTTGATTTTTCTGCATTTCTTGGATATGATGGGAAAGCTTTTTGATAGACACGTTGATTGCCGAAATAGAATTGGGCTTCTCGGCAGGAATAGGTGTTTTGAGGAAGCTTGAAATCTTTTCAAACAGTTCTCTGTACTCTTTCCATAGGATGCAGTCCACTTCGACTTCTGTAACGATCTTGTCAGCCGTATTCAAGACTCTACTAAGCTTCTTTTTCAAAGAATCTATTTCGTTTTCTAACAAAGGCACTTGATCATCGAGTAGAGTTGGATGTATCTGAGAGCCCAGTTTTTGAATCTCAGAGAGCTGGTTTTCATAGACACTTATATCAGCAAAATACTTCTGTAAGAAAAAAGTACAAATTGTATAAAAACAAATCTAAAAATTAAAAAAACGAGTGCAATATATGAAAATTTTTACACGTTTGGCAGTGCCAGTTTATTCATTGGGCGCTTGGGGCGGGCGCCCCAGGGGCTCGGATAATTCGGACTTAACCAGATTTTCTGGTTATAAATTTCGATCCACCAGGGCAAAGGGGGCCTGTAGATCTTCTGCGCCCAGGGCCCAAAATGAGCTTAAGGTATCCGACTGGTTGCGACAACTTTTTTTTTTTTTAAAAAAAAAGGAGATATGGGGATTTTTTAAAATATTTTTAGATTTGTTTAGTGCATTTTAAGAAAAATGTGCTAAAATTAAGAAGAGAAAAAGAAATTATTATTACTAAAATAGGAAAAAATAGGTAAAAATTGACCAAAAATAGCATAAACGCGGCCCATTCTGCACCAAAGGTTTATGAATAAATTTTCAATTTTTTCAATCTAATGTGTTGCTATATTATTCAATTTTTAAATGACCTTCAGGATAAGAGATATTTTCTTTTTTACAAAAACTAGAGCACTTTATCTCGGTTACTATACGAAAATGCTTAAAATAACATTGATTATTTTAACATAAGGGACTGTAAATTTTGTAATAAAACAGTGATTGATAAATCTGAAGGTTAAAACAATTCTACTATTATACAGAACTTACAGAAAAAATTTCAGTTAATTATGTTCAAAACTTTTTTAGCAATCGCTGACCCCGTTTGATTATTTTCCAAAAATCACATTTCGAGTAAAACGCGTTTTAAAGTATGACATCTTGCTTAAAGTAATGGCATCTGCTTTTACTAAAACACTTGTAGTTTTTGTTATAGTAAACGGAAAATGATAAACTTGGTATTTTTATAAACCTAATAAGATGGCCCATAAAATAGTTATAAAAAAATGTATCCATTTTTGGCAAAATTCACAGTTTTAGGGTAGTCGGATGCCTTAAACTGGTACTGATATTTGGAAATCCACTTGCCACAGAAAAAATTCATTCAAACTCAAAATTTCATTATAATTTTTCCTAAAATTTTAGGAATACTCTAGAAAAAGTTACGATTCCCGATTTTTCTGGGTTAAAAAGTCGTATACTTAATTTAGACTAAACGATCGATTCACATGGTGTTCAAACACGAGAAATATTAAATGCTGTTAAAGAAATAAATAACTAACAGAAAACAATAAGAAATAAAATATGTAAACGCTTTGCAGAGAAGTATCGTTTGTTCAAAGTAACTAACCCACTAATGGTTTTTCTCGAATATCTCAGAAATTAATAATCAGATTCGAATGAATTTTGAACTCCGTAATGAGAAAACACTTTTTGAAATTAATTCTCTTTAACATCTCAATTTATTTAGCCATAAGCTATGAACAGTAATGCAAATTTTATCTAGTTTAAAGGCGAATTTCGAAAGTTATTAAGAGTATCTATATTTTTCGATTGTACATTTATACAATTTAAAAATATACATGTTAAACTCAACTTTACCTGTAATTCTGAATGTATGGAGTCTATTCTCTGGAAATCAACACCAACGGATGAGACATCAAGTATTTTTTCAGCAACATCACACCATTTGTTCAAACTTTCAGACAGTTTTTCGAATTCTTTTCTAAAGTTATAAGCAGTTTTCAAGTACTGCCTCTGCTCTTCCATGGCCAAAACCAGTGTTTGTTGAAACAAATTGCACTCTTCGACTTGTTCTACAAACGATCCAGGGAAGTTTCCACTCTGAAGTTCGATGTCTAGTTGACTGGTAAGTGTTGTCGCGTCACTCAGACATTTTCTCAACTCTGAAGCTAGTTCCTAAAAAAAGGCGAAAATATATTTCAATGGGATAATACAACTTGAGAGTAGAAATATTCATCTTATTTATATGTTATTTTAAAATTATGAATGATTATAAGCTCATCTCGTTTATTTTGTATATTTAGGAGTTAACACCTGCAATCGACGTATTAAATTCGCTTTTCTTTTTATCGCATTGCCTAATTTTGAAGAATTGCTATTCTTTTTCCCTCTAAGTTTCTCGTACTTTTAAAATTTCCTCTAAAAAACGAAACTGAAGACGATGAAATTGATCGTTTTTGCATATAATTGATGACTTCATCACGATTATAAATCGTAAAAAGAAGTAATTTTGTGCTAGCATTGCAAATTATTCCATTATTGTTGCCAACTTTTATATTCAAATACTGAAAGATTAAAATAATTATGCAGAATCGATGAGATGCAAACTCATTAATTATACAAAAAAAAAAAATTACAAGAAAAAATACTCTTTTCCTTAAAATAAATTAAGGGGTGTCCAGTTTTCAATGTGGTAACGTAGCGTTTGTTATATAATGGAAATGATGATTTATCTCGTTATTTTGAATCATAGCAGGAAAGGATTACAATTTAGCTCTTATTTCACTGACTCGTAACGTTATAGAGAAGTTTAACGTTCTAGCTGAAGTTTGATGGAACTATAACAATTATTTCACAAGATGGTCCTTGATGGGAACGAGATCCAATAAATTTCAATTGTGAAAAAAAACCCTACCATCCAATAATATGTCGATTATTATTATTTTTTCTTCAGAAATTTGAAGCTGTGAATTTGTCGAGAAAAATCTGTCATATTTGATACTTCTAAGAATAGAAGTTTTGTATAAAAAAAGTAATTATACATAATTTAAAAAATGCAAGGAATATCTGTACATCCGAAAGAAACTGCTTTTTAGTAAAACAAATCCTCAAAGGAAATATAAATTTGAAATTTTAAGAAAACAAAAAAGAACGACCAATGCTATTTTAAACAGAATAATCTACAAAACAAATACAGTCGGACCGCTATTTAACAAAGTCGATAAATCGCCAAAAATGTTCGTTATGTTAAAAATTCGTTGAAGAGATTCATCTTTGTGACGGTTCTGAGCTCCTTTTACTAATAGTCCTTTTGGGGAATTTCTGGTCTTTAAAAATTATTTTATTATAAAACCCCTCTTCGAAGAAAAAAACGTGGTTATGTTAATTAGGACTACTATATTTAGTCTAGGTTTTTAGATTAGAAAGAGAGATAGGATAGACTGTTATCGAAGCAGAGATTAATCAAATTGAATGTGAATCGCGGATATATTTAATATTTGATAATTGAATAACTTCAGTTGGCGAATTGTCACTGAGATTAAATAGCTAAGAAGTCAAAGTGATCGCCTTGAGTAAGCGTGGTTAGTATTACAGCTTTCTCGTGCCTCGCTTACCTAGTTTATTGTTTGTATAGTGATTAATTGGGAGCATCTCTTAGACTGGATCGATTGAATTTGTATGGTGATTAATATTGTGAATGAATTAGATTGTTTTATTAAACTATGGCTTGGCTTCCTTCCAATCCTCCTACACCTTTAGGCGCGCAGGCGAGACCATTATACCTTTAAGTCGTAAAATATTCTCGGTTCCAGTAAAAAGTTCGCAAAATAAAGGTTCGACCGTAAAATTTATTTTAAATAACAATACACATACCTTATGTTTGCTTATTTCTTTTTGGACATCTTTCGAAGGCAATTTCAAAAGAGGTTGAGACTGCATGACGGACATTCCATTTCGTAATCCTCCAAGGATGTTGTCTAATTCTTGCATGTATTTTTTCTGCTCAGCAATTAGATGTTCATGTTGTGTCTTTTCATTATTAACAGCCTTTCTTAGCTCATTTAATTTGCTTCTGAGTCTCTGGAGCTCTTCCATTATTTTGTTACAATCGCTAGCAGTTCCTTCCTTTGCTATCTGTTCTCCTTTGTCACTGGCTTTGGTGTAAGTGGCTTCACACTGAGTGATGTCATCAAGAATGGTTTGATATTTTTTGAGTTTCATGTCAGAAGGCAGTGTTTCTTCATTTACATGATTCAGATTTTCGTAGCAGGTATAGACAGTTTCGTTGATTTCTTTCACAAGTGCATGATATTGATCACGCATTGACAGTGATTGTTTGGCCTTTGCAAGTTTATCTTGTACCTGCTGGATAATTTCACTGTATTTTTCAAGTAAGCTGTTGTACATATCAAGAAAACTCGATAAAGGCTTTATGCTTTGTAATCTCTCATTCAAATCTTGCAAGCGATGGAGAGTTTTCTCATAGTTTTCGAGCACGAATTCTGCATCAGAAGTGGAAGGACCAAGAGGTTTGCTGAGTTGTTGTATTTCGACTTTGATTTCTTCAAGTTTTCGACTACTTTCATCCAACTGCCACTTTTGCTCTTTTTGTTGCACTATAGCATCATCTAATAATTGCAATTTTTCACTCAAGGCATCTTCTATGCGATGCAGCCTTTCCTTCACATTCCTCAAATCGTTCTCTAATTGCATTCTGCTTCCACTCTTCATTTTAGGCAGTATCTTATCAGATGCGCTTTGTAGTTTCTTTAGTTCCTCATAAAGCTTTTTACTTTCCTCCGTAAGCTGTTTATAAGTGGTTTTTTGTTCTTCAATTACTTCAATGGAAGCATCCAAACGTAAGCTAGTAGACAAAATCGATTCAGCTTCACTAAGCCAAGACTGAATCTTTTCCAGAGATTCATCAAGTATTTTTTGTTCCTCGATCATTTTATTCACTTCTTTCATATTCTTCTCTAGCAATTTTTTAACTTGATCCAAGTGTCTTTTAACATCATCAAGAACTGATTCCAGACTACTTAGCTCTTCGCTACTGCACATCTCTTCCAAGTCTTTACCAATTTTGTACACATTTGTTATAACTGTTTCCTCATATTTCTTAATTATTGTTTCTTCCATTACAAAAAGAGATTTAGCTTCATTGAGATCATCTACTTTACCAGGATACCATTCAACTCTGTTTAGATGTTGTTCTTTTTCAATGAGCCATTGTTTAATGTCATCCAATTCTTTTTCAAATTGTTTGCTCTTTGAAAGGAAGGTGTCTATTTTAGTCAGTTCAGATTCCAATGTCTTGCAGAGGTCATCGAATTTAGATTTCAGCGTGTTCATGTCATGATTCAGAGAATCTCTTTCTTTTTGGTCAATATCAGCACATAATGTCTCCACTTTCTTTTCAGATGATATAATGACAATTTCTTTGTTTAATGTTTCTCTCTGGATAGATTTTATTTCTTGAAGTGTTCCTTCAATACATGCACTTTGATAGCCAGGTTTGGGTAAACTTTTCAGTTGTAATTTTTTCTCATTTATCCATTCTTGAATGTCTGAAAGTTCAGCCAAAAGGGAATTTACACTGGTTTCCACCAATTCGATGCTCTGAATTTTCCTCATGCATCGATTTCGCAAATCTTCAAGTCGTTTCTCTAAATTGCTTATTTTACTCTGTATTTCATTCTGGCTTTGATCTGAAAGTTGGTCTCGTAATTTATCTGTCATGTTTTTAAGTTTTGTAATAAGCTGGTCAACTGCTGTCAGATCTTCAAGGCTCTGTTGCATGAGCTGCTTCTTTTGAGAAGACCCAGCTGTCATTTGCTTTTCGATATTATCGATCTTTTCACCACATGATTTTATTTGCGATTCAATTTCACTGAAAATAACTTTCATTTCCTCGATTGCTAATTTCTGCGATATGCATTTGTTCATTAACTGACTTACTCTACCGTCCAGATGTTTTAATTTTTCCCTCAGACGATTCAATTCAGATGCATCAGATTTTTTCTTTTCTCTTCTCTCAATACTATCGATTTCGGCTTCCTTTTCAGTAATTTGAATTTTGATCTCTTCGAGCTCGTGAAGGCGAGAGTTCAGAGCTTCCACACTAAAATCTAATGGTTTCGATTCCAGAGATGAAACATAATTCTCTTTTTCTGCAATCCATTTTTCGATGGAATTCTTCATTTGAGTCAGATTTTCCCATTCACTTACAATATTCTCAAGGGTCGAAGAAAATGCTTGCAGCTGTTCGATATAATCTTGAAGTTGAATTTTTATCTGCATTTCCTTTTCAGGCAATGACGATGCAAAACCAACATCAGGGCTGGATGGTCTGCTAATAGAAGACGTGGCTTCAACGCATCCTTGGATTGCACTTTGCAACTTTTCTCGGCCTTCGATTAGGTTCTTTAAATAACCTTTAGCACTGTCAAGTTTCTCTTTAGCATCTTCAGACGATAATTTTGAAGCATCTAATCCACTGGCAATGAATGGTCTTGTTTCATTGATAAGTTTTTCACACAGCAACAGACTATCTTCATAAATTTTAAATTTAGAAAGAGCATCCTCAAGCTGGGCCTGAATATTTTCAGCAGTCATTAAAAGAGAGTCATAACTTTCTTGCACATTGGTTATTTGTCCCTTAATTTGATTCTCAATTGTAGGAATTTGTTCTTTATATTCATCTATAATGGATGCGCCTTTGGATTTCAGAGAATCAATGACTTTTTGGTAATTCTGAATTTCTCTTAGTAAGAGCTGATGTTTATTACTCTGTTCTTTTGTCTTAATTAAATTTGAAATTTGCAATGAATGGTGAGACATAAGATTAAACGACATCTGTAACAACCATTTTTCAATTTCTTGAAGCTCATGGTTATACGTTTGCAAATTAGCTAACTCTCTTTCAAGATGAGTTAGTAAAGTTTTCACTTTCTGGTGAACTGATTTGAAATCTTCAGATATTTCTTCAACTTTTGATATTTCACTTTCATCTCCAGTCTTTAGGGCTAATTCGCTGGCTTCAACCTGCAACTCTTTCAGTTGAGATCTATGTTTTTCCATGTCTGAAACTATTTGCTTAAGGCTTTCAATTCGAGTTCTTACTTCCACAATATCGCCTTTAGTCACGAACTTTTCTGGTACTTTTGTTTTGACATTATCCAGCCATTCTTTAAATTTGTTCTTGTTTTGAGAAAACTCTTGAAGTCTCATTAGAACAGATGAGAGTGAGCTAATGACTTCAGCTGTTTGTTTACTGAGTTCTGAAAACTGATCCTTCAGATGATCCATTTCAGATTTAACTTTCGTTTTGGATGCTTCAGGCAAGACCCTAAGAGCCCTGTTGCCACAATCAATCGAAGAATCAAGAAGACGTTGACCTTCTGGAAGAGCTGCACTGAGAGATTTCATGTTCTGCAGTCGTTTTTGAAGAGTATCTTGGTCTCCTTTCATATCACAGTTGTCATCAAGAATTGTTTTATTCTGATTGTACCACGCCAAATATTCATTTTTAGAGTCGGTAAATTCACCTTGGTTGCAAATGTATTTTTCCAATTTGCTGATGACATCCGAAACATTCGAGGATAAATGATTATATTCGCCAGATAATGAAACCACTTGATCTCGACATGCCGAAAAAGAACTGACTTCAACTAAATTCTCGCACAGAGCATTTAGTGAATCTACATCAATTTTGTGATCCGTGATTTCATTATATAATTCTTTTAATTTTTCAAGCCTATCAGAATCGTTTAATGCTGAACTACTCTCCATATACGGTTTAATTTTATTTTGAATATCAGATAGCCATTTTTCAGTCTCTTTTTTAGAACTTTCAAATTCGGTCCAAGCATCTAGGCATCGTTCTAAACCAAATCTGAGCTCTTTAACAGCCTGGACAAGTTCCTCATAGGTAGAATTTAGAGTTTCCAGTTCTTTGGAGATTCGTTCCCTGCCTAAGAATCCCATGTTATTTCCAGCAGTATTGCCGAGTTCGGTAGCTTTTGCAACCAAGACCTCACCTTCGGGTAGAGATTCTTCCACTTTACGGAAAGAAACTAACTTTTCTTCAATTGCTGCGATGCTATCTGCTTGCAAACCAATATTATGCAGAGATAATTTTGTCTCTCTCAACCACGTTTCTGCAGTGGCATAAGCATTTTTGAATTTTTCAAGTTCTTCGATCTCTAAAGTTAACTGTGATGTACAATTTTGGCTTATCAACAAGAAATTATTATACTTTTCCAAACATTCCAAGATTTCTTCTCGAACAGTTGGGTGCTCATCAACATCTCCTTTTAATCTTTTTGCAACTGATTCATGAGCTTGTAAATCTTTTAGTATTGTGCTATATTTCTCCAAAACTGATTTCTTTTCAATTAATGAGTTGAGTTCTTGTTTTCCAGTGGCTTCAATTTCGCTTTCAATTTCTTCAAGCCAGACTTTAAACTGTCTCAGGGTCTTGTTGAATTCGCCTACTAATGCGAGACGTTCAGTCAGTTTTGTCTGTGTCGCAGCAATATCTTTCAACAAAACTTCGAAATCTGATTTTAAATTATCTGCATCTTCTTTTATGCTACTCATACCATCAGAATCAGTGTTTGCAATAACTTTTTCTGTCAGTTCCATGGTGTACCTTATCTTGTTCTGAGCTTGTTCCATGCTGTTAGATAAAGCCTTCAGACTGCTGAGTTTTGCATTGATTTCATCAATGCTGCTCGAAGGCCTATTACAGTCATTCAACCTTTCTCTAGAGACGTCAATTAATTCAATGCACTCACTAAACATGCATTGTTGCTGTTGATGTTCTTGGAAGTGATGCTCAAGCTGATGCATTACTTCTTTTGAAAATGATACAAGCGCACCATATTTTCTAGAAAGAAGTGTAAAGGCATTTGAAATGCTGGAATCAGAATAGGTTTCCAACAATAATTGAGCTCTCATGTTCAATTTGTCGAATTCACCTTGGTAATCGAAAATTGTTTGTAAATGGTCCTAAATGAAAAGAAAAAAAAATGCATCTCAATAAACTTTGAAACTTCTTTTAAAATACAATAGAATTATTTTACAGCTTTTGGAGTAGTTTTTTTACTCCAGTTCATCAAAAATACCAAGAACATAGAATTTTTGTTATTAATTATGATGAATAACATTTTACAAATAACAATATTGTTTCTAAGTTTATTCATTATATTGTTAAAAGAAAGAAATTAATTTTAAAAAAGTTTCAGCTAGCAATTAATTATTCTAGAAGTATATAAATTGATAAACAATTGAAACGCTAAGATAAGACTCGTAATTTGAGAATAACCATAAATATAAGAGGCATCAAGAAATCAATAAAAATTTAATACATAATCTATCATTATGGTTAGTTAAATTAGTAAAATTAGAGCTAAAAACAAATGGCCTAATAATTAAATCGCATATGTTGATATTATACAGTAATGTTCCTGAAATGTGCAACTATATAAAACTTAATAATGATTGCAGAAGAAATGAGTTATGGATGAGATGCCAATAGTAGTAGTTTCAACTGGCAGAGATGAATTCCCGAGAGTTTACGTGAATGCAGTTTGTTCTGTGTGGAATATCGCAGCAGACGGCCACTAAAGTCCGCAGTGCACCAGCTGTGGGAAAGACAGTTTTAAGAAGAGAATGCACTTTATTTGATGGGTATCAATATGGCTAGAAGAAAATGCACATTGTATATCAACTGGTGTTATTTTACTAAACGCTTTGATCCAGTAAGTATTATAATATTTTTGTATAGGAATCTTGCAGATAATACTTCACTAAGATATAAGAATCTATTATGGGTGTTATTTAAAAGTAAAATGTGCAAAATTGGCTCACAAAGCAAATGATGATATTGATTACTTTCAACTACCTACCAAACAAAGAAAGTAATAGAGTAACTATTCCAATCTGACCACAACTGAGGAATGCCACATTGCATGACAACTGAGCATTATTCTCTATGGCAGCCCATCCATAGAGAATAATGTGCTACAATCTGTAGTAGTACCCTCAGATCATATCAATGTATTTTACGAGGATAACACTAGACCTCACATGGCATGTATCAGTCAATAAGCCTTGAAGGTACACATGATCCCGAGTTATCTCTGATTTTTCTACTACAGTGCCAACTGGGACATGATTGGTTATCGTTTACATAAGCTGTGGTATATGTTGTGGTACAAATTCCAATAAAATTTTCTAAGAGAATAAGACTTTAACGAAACTCTCCAAGCTTACAGTGCTTTCACTGAAATCAATTGAATTGGAATGCTGAAAGTGAAAGGTAGTTCATCCCTCAGGTCACAATACATATACTCATCAACTTTGTTCATAATGTATTATTGCCTGTATCAATGCCCATAATAATATAATTTACTGATTATCTGCGTGGTTTTCCTTGGTATGAAAATTTTCCTCCTTTTCATTTTGCATGCATTCCAATATAGCATTTGTGTTGTCAAGCTTTTTGGGGGGGGGGATAAGTCCTTTATTAATTAATTAATTAAATCACTTACAAAGATTGATACTTAAAAATGAAAATGTAAAAAATATGGTAACACAGTATGCATGAAATTTTTAGAAAATATAAAAAATTCAGTCCAAATAAAAAATAATACTTACTTGAAATTCTTGAAGCCTTGCTCTTTTAGAAAGTAAATCTGGTTGAGGTTTAGCATAAGACTGCACCAGTGGTTCCATTTCCTGCAACCAATCAGAGCATTTTGTATATTGCTCATCATATTCATTCCATTTGACTACACCAACATCAAGGGATATTTTGATTTCTGCAACATTGGCTTTGAGGAGTTCGTATTCTTCTTGTAATTTCAGAAGCTCTTCATCGATCATATATTTTTCTTCTTCCGTCTCGACATTTTCTTTTACAACTTCTCCAAGATAGGTCGCATGATGCAATTTTTCTAAACCTTCTCCTAATTCAGACTGCAAAACCTGTTTAACAAAAATTGTTTTGTGATAATCAAGCAGAACAATAATTTGATTCATTGCACTCTCATAAAACAAATCATTGTGTTTACATTACTTAGAAAAACATGAGCATTATTTTATAAAAGAGTTTAAATACCAAGAAAACTTATAAAGTATGTATTCCAAATTCTGAGTTATATAATCTTGAATGAAGTTTTAAAGATATCTTTATGATATATTTGTATAATTATAAAATTCAAACATTAATATTTTACAAATTGATGCATTACAAGAAAATATAATGAATATAAGAAATGCTTTCTACTTGATAGAAGTTATAAGAATTAGTAATTATTCACCCATTCTAAAAAAGGTTTTTATTTGAAAAGCAGCTAGCAAAAAAGCAAGGGACATTAAATGAAAACAAATTGAAAAGTTAACATTAATTTAATTTTTTTTGTTTTGTTTCAAAGAGAAATAATTGCTTGATAAAATCTATTATTTTTAATATACACATGAATCTATAAGTTTCAGGTCATCAGATTAAATATCTGCATATAGCAACAATATAGTTACAGAAGAAACTTATGAAATCCGACTCATTGAAACAAGTCAAAGAAAAAGCAAGAAGCTATTTATGAAAGTTGAATTTATATGGTTCATTAAGAAAATTCATTATTATAATTTTAACATCTAAAACTAAATGAAAGCTAAAAAAATTGAGATAATCAATATAATTGCCTGAAAAAAAATCGATTCGAATGTGTTACTGAATAGAAAGAAATGGAAGAGAAATAATTGTATAAACATACAGAATGTATTAAGGATATATATTTGATATTTTGAAATCTACACATAAAAAATGAAACAATTATAGAAATTTAATTAAAATGAACTGCATAATGTGTAGAAACCTTGTTTTGTTTTTATTATAAAACATTACCTGAATCTTGTTAGTTTTATCCTTCATAGCTTCCCGATCTCCAGAAGGCATTGCACATTTACTTAATTTTTCACGAGCTGCACTAAGCCATTTGGAAACGTCCATACAAGCATCCAAAAACTGTTGAATATTGTCCATCACACGCTTTTGATGATCTCTGTATTTCTGGAAACAAAAAAGCATTTTAAAATAGTTAACAAGTGTAATAAATTAATAAATGTAAATCAATAAACGAATTCTAATGTAAATTGTTTGCTTCTCTTGCAACGCAGAATCCATAATCATAATAATGAGTGATGAAATTTTGATGTCATTTGTACGAATATCAAGCATCCAAAACTTAGAAATTAGTAAATTATTAAAATTAAAACTACTAAGCTTAAACATTATTTTGAGTACTGAAGCTCATATGGAAAATTTTAAATCATTATATTTTATAATTAAATTTCTTAAAGCTTGCTTACAAATAATAAAGATAAGTGATTATGGAAGAAACATTACGTATATGAAACATTTCAAGCTTACTTTAGAATCCCCAACAAGTTTTTGGTATTTTTCATTGATTTCTGGTGATACACCTTGTTGAAGTTGCACAGCCTTTGATTGAATTGATTCAATCATAGGCTCAAAAGATTCAATATCTTGTACAATACTCTGAAAAAATACATCATTAAAAATTAAATTAAAGCCATATTATTTGCATTTTTATATCTGTTATTAATGAGCAAAAAGAATTCTTTTTGCAAAGTAACTTCAAAAAAAGAGAAGAGAATAAGCAATAATATAACTTATAATTGGCGTTATGTGTATTCTGGAAAAGAAAAGGAATATTTTAAAAAAAATATAATGTATTATTTAAATACAGTAAGCATATTCAGAAAATTTTATGATATTTTAATAAAAATGTTGCTGAAATAAATTGCTGTTTAAATAATCAGTGATTTGCACAGACATCTTTTATTTGCTTAGGGTTTTTTTATATTTTAAAAAACACATAGATGAAAACACTAGGAAGTAATCTTTAAGATAAAAATTTGTTGGTTTAAGGGGAACAAGGTTTGAATCCCCTTTGTTGTCTATGCTACTGTAAACAACACAGAGATTCAGTAATAATGCTCTTACATTTGCCTTGCGTAACCTGGCTTTTCTCTGATTTACATTTTCCTTAGTCATAGGTGGTACATTTGTTTTCTTCACTTCCTTCAACAACTGCTCATGTTCAGTCAGCCACTCAATTAATTTTGCTTCGGATGATGTGTAATCTGCCCATTGGAGAAGAGCAGTTTCAATGGCAATCTAAAAAAAAAAATACATTGAGTGATTGACATTTTAAAAGATTTATTAATTAAAAATATTATTTAATGAAACAATTTATTCTAAGAAACACTTTCAGGGAAAATACCCGATTCAAATTTCAGAAATTCAAATTAATTACAGTAAGTACTGCAAAACAATAAACAACTAGCTATGCACAGAATCTATCATAATAATGCTGATGAAAATTATATATATGCCTTTATATTTAACATATTAAGATTACAGAAACTAAAATGTTTAAGCTTATAAATATAGTTTAATTAGTTCTTGAAAACCTATTTTTAATATGTTTTAATTATTAAAAGCATATCATTCAAGATTACTATTTTTAATTCATGAAATGATAAATGGAAATATGGTTAAAAGTTTCTACAGCAACAAGTAGCGAATTATATTACCTTTGTCTCTGATATGCTGTGGAGTAACCTATCCCATTGTGATTGCAATTCATGTATTTCAGCAGCAATTATATCTTTTCCAGCTTGGTTTGAAGTACGAGCAGCTTTGTCTGATGCCACAATAGTTGACTGAATGAGTGACAAACCATCATCTTGTTTCCTTCCAAGAGACTGTTTGAAATGTAATCATATTAAAAACCAAGAAAATTTTGAGAATAAGACAATAAATTTAAAAGTAAAGAAAAAAATTTGTTCCTAATATATGCTGCTTAAACACAACGGAATTTTAAAAAAATTGGTATTATAAATTAATAACACACAGAATTAAAAATATATTTATAGATAATTTTAATTTATTTATAGAGAAAAAAATAAAATATTTTATTGATATGTTTAAGTTATAGGATACCATCATATATAACACATTATTAAACAACAAAATTCAAATATTATCCTAATATTAGATTAGTATTATCAATAATTATTTTTAACTTTAGTATTATGGAAAATTTTGAAAATAACTAGTTAAAATGGATGGACAGTTTTATAATAAATTTTTTTGTTGCAAAGCTGGGTATTCTATTGTATAGAAAAATAAAAAAAAAATCATACACTAATAAAATATTTTTTGTTTGAAACCCAAACATTGCTATTTCGTCTTATAACTGAGTATCAAAGCATAATCATTTAAAGTATAATATGGAATCATATTTCTGACATAAAAAATTAAATATATATGCATAAGTGATATAGATTTTACATATAACATTTAAGAACAAAAATACTAAACAACTACACACATTTTTTTTATTATAATAATAATCTATAATGATAAAATGTAACAAAAATGTATTTTCATCCAAAAATGTGGTTTCAGTAATTACCTGAATTTCATTAAGTTGTCTTTCAAGATTAGCTTTCGTTCCCTCAATCTTTCCTATCTTTTTTACTTTCTCATTTGTTGATTCAATCCACTTTTTGCTCTCTGTTAATTTTTCTTTGTAGAATTTGTGCAAGTCATAGCTGTTATAGGCTTTATCACTTACATCCTAAAATTAAAATTGAAAGTCATAAAAAATAAACTAGTGACAGTCGGAATTACCTTTATCTTCAATTTAAAATAATTATTTTCATACCTTTGCTAAGTTTCGCAAAACTTGGAATCTGGAATTGATGACTGTAAGCTGATTGCGAATATATGTATCTAGATGAGAGGCTAGAAGTCCTTGAGAAGATGATGTTAATTTTTCCATTGATTCCTTTCCTTTTTCAAGTTCATCAAGGACACCCTAAAATGGAAAAATCAGTTTTTAGAAAGATAGTATCATTCATATGTTACAGAAACTCAGTTTATGTAACAGTGAGTGAGAGTTATATTATAACATTACATTGCAAAGTAACATGAGGGCTATTGGAGATGAACCTCATAATTTGGAGCTTTGGTTCAGTGATGAGGATGACACCTGACCCCTGGTAGCCCCTCTCCAAACTACCATACCATGTCGATGGAAGGACTATGAGCATGACAGATTTAATGAGCATCAGGCCCCTCTATATGACAGGTTTTTTGTGACACCAAGATTCCAATTCTCAACATGCAAGCCATAGCCACTAGGATACCACAGCCAATAGTTTGTGAAACACATAATACTTCAGCTTATGAATAATCCCAGCTGCATATTTGAGTAGTACTTTTTAATGCAAGAATAAAAATTAATTTCAAAAAGTATTATTTCTTAAATATTTGAAATTTATATTAAAAATTAAAACAATGCATACCTTGCAATATTGTACCATTGATTCTTTTTCTTCAAGTGATGATTTCAATGTAGTTTTCTGTGCTTTTACATCAGTTTCCATTACTTGAAGCCATTCACTAACTTTTTCATATTCATCTTTAAATTCTCTTAGTTGAATGCAAATGTTATCTAAATTAGAAACAATATTGCTAAAGTACAGTAAAAAATTAATTAACAATACAATCTTCAATTTTTTTTGTAAAAAAGTGAGATTAAACAGAGTAGTTCATAAGAATGAAGCTATAAGGTACAAATCATACATTTTGCATAAAGTAAAATATTTGATGTGCATACATTAGGAAATCAAAAATTATATTATTACCTAATTCTTCTTTTAGATCAGCAATTTCAATGAACAAGTTTTGGAAATCTGATGTAAGATTTTCCATATCTGTTGATATCATTTTCTTTCCACTTTCAGAACTAGTAGCCATTGCAATTTCCCCAGACTGGATAACTGAATCAACCTTTAACTGACCTTGTGACTTTTTAGCAAGTAACTCCTAAAAAAACAAATAATAACAAATAAATTGTTTTTAATAAAATCTCAGCAAATAATCACTTTAAACCTAATGAATCAAAAAATTTTGATTGTAAGAGATTACAAATTCATATTGCTAAATTAACTATATGATGCATTAAAAATAGTAACATGTATATATTTACAGAATTTTTTAAAAAAAAATATAACATGCAATTTATTTGGAATTAAAAATATTTTATTTTTATAGTGGAATATAAGAAATATATATCTTAAGTTCCTTTAAATAAGATAGGTAATTTTTAAATGTACTTCACGTTTATGTCGATATGCAAATCTGATCCATTAAATTGATTTTCTGCTGTAAAATTATTAATAATAAAAACACTTTTCATTTAAAAACTAGCTATTTTTTTTTCTTTTTAATTTATGAATTTCTATTTAAAGTGCGAAAAAAAATTCTGAAAAGTATATTTAAAAATAAGATTTTTTTTCCATAAAATCCAAAACTAAGTTAAAGCAGCATACCTCTAAAACTGAAGCACTTGATTCTAAGTTCAATTTATCACTTAATGATCTTGTTATAGGAGGAATCTTTTCCCTCAGGTGCCTCATCCAAGTTACCAAGTTATCACAATTGCTTTTGAATGCCTGATGATTCTTATAGTTTTGCTCATTTTGATGAACAAGACTCTGAAAAATATTGAATATCATATTTGAAAAACTCCATGCTAATATAAGTAACTAAATAAAGTTTTTAACAAAATTTTGAGTTATAAAATTTTAAGAGATAAGTTTGTGAATGGAAAAGCAATGAGAATATTAAAAATTTCAAGCAAATTTCACTATGGTCAGCTGTTTAAAGTAAAAAAAAAAAAAAAAAAAAATACAGCGTTTTATATATATCCTTAAGCAAAACTACACACACACTGTTTGCACTATATTTTGTTATGGTACTAATAAAAAATATTTTTTTAAACAAAAATACATTAACAGTGTATTATTGCAAAGAATCATCCATATATTGATTCAAGAGTGATTTAAACATTTTTGAATGCTTTTTATTCAAGAATGTAATTTTTCTGTTAACAATGGATTTAAAAACAGAAAGGAGGAAAGTAGGCTAACCATAGTTTTTTTTTTAAATCCTGCTTTTTTTTAAAGCATTTTTCAGTCTGCAACATCTATAAACACTGTAGGATCCATGCCTTTTTATTTCTAAAAATTCATTTATCTATTACAATCTAAAATCTACTACAATCTGTAGTTTATTTTTGTCTCTCATGAAGAGTATATATTTAAACATTATAAAAGTGTAAGGGACACAATGCAACTATTTTTTCAGCTAACTGCAAGAAATAGTAAAAAAATTATTACATAATAATTTACATGAAATCAATTTTATTGATAGTTTTGTTTGATAAACAATAGAATTTGTTAATATTTTAATGTTGAGTGGTTTTTCTTTAATCATAATCATATTTTATATTTTAACATAGCTAATAACTGAAAAATTAGAGTAAATGGATGTTACTGCAATGCATTGAAAAACATCATACATTTTAAAGACAAAATATAAAAACATTGAGAAATTAAACAAACTTACATTAATGCATTCAGATGCTGCATAGAATCGATGAATAATGTCCATAGCTTCTGATGTATATGCGCACTGAGGACCCTTTTCAACCATTTCTTCTGCTCGTGACTTGAGATTGTCTACCTCTATTTTCTCTTGCTGTATTTTGTGCTGAAGACTCTAGAAGATTAAAACACATTTATGAAATATATTTTTCATAACACATATACACAAATTAAAACTCAAATACATAAGATATTAATAATCAAAAATACTTTTCCTTACCTTCACTTTATCTAATTGACATTTCTTCTCAGCTAAAGTGGATTGCAATTTCTTAGCTTCTTCCAATGTGTGTTCGATATTGTCAGTTGATTTACATGCTTGTTTCATTGAATGCAAAAATGTTGACCACAAATGCAAGCAGTCTTCAAGGGAAATCTTTATAGTGGATGCATTGAGTATTGTGGTTGAAAGTAATTCTTGCAGAGATTGTATTGTCTCATTGATAGCTGAATGACCCATTGGTGCTGTAGATGTTAACACAACTTGTGCTTTATCGGTGATAGTTTGAAATGTTGATGAGAGAGATTCTTTTTCACAAGCAATATCCTGAAATTAAAAGCAATATCTTTATTAAAATTTACAGAAAAAATATTTCATATTTAACTTTATTTTCTGTGTGGGATCTCTTTCTACAACTAAACTCTGTTTTAGTATTAATTTAAATAAGAGCATTTGATATACTTAATTTTTTTTACCCTTTATATTCTAAAGCCTAAAATCATACTTAGCAAGGGTTTGATTTTTACATGCTATTTTCTTTCAAATATTGCTCCATAATTCCTTTTTTCATAATAAATAATTTGCTTTACAGGCAAAAAAATCACAATAAAAATAATTTCTACTATAGGTAGTAATTTAGATTTTTGTATGTTTTTTCAACCTCGTATGTAGATTGAAATTTAGTTGAACATGCTTTTATATCTCCCCCCCCCCCAAATAAATATTTATCCCAGATACCTCATTCAACTTAACAGATTTTTAGATTCAAAATATTAAATCAATGGAAGTTTATTTGTACCTGCACAATGGTTAGTTTTTCTTGGATGTCTTCTAATGTGCCTTCAGGTGTTTGGCACTGCTCAAGTTTCTGTTTGATATCGGTTAAGTGTTTCTGAAATTCTGCAACCATACTTAAGAATTCTTGATGGTCAATAACATACTGATTCCATTTAGTAAAAGTATCCTAGAGGAAAATGAATAAATAAATAAAAATTCAATTTGGCAGCAGTATTATCAATGGCAACACCATATAAAATGTTCCTATAAAGAATAATAAAACCAAGCATAAATTTCTGCTTACCCTTGCTTTAGAAACTAGGAGTTGATATGATATCCCCAGTTCACTAAGCTTACTAATACGACGTTTACTTGGACCCCTTTGAAGTTGCTGCATTTTATCAGTAAGAGCATCAATTTCCAATTCTTTTTCTCTCACCTCCCCTTGAATATTCTGTGCAAATAAAAAAAAGTAAACATTATAATCAACCAAACTGTAAATATATTGGTATACTTAAATATAAGTATGAATATATACTTTAACAAAGAAATTGCTGATGGAGCATTGAGTTAAATTTATAATTCTTGATAACTTAGTGATTAAAAAAAATAAGAATTAGAATATTAACAAATAATTAGTTTATTTGCTCTTTTACAAATAGAAAAAATATATGAAAAACAAACCCATCTATAAATGTATAATTAATAAATAAACTAATATCATTAATTAATTACAATATATTTTTAATATTTAAGTAAAAATAAAAGTAATTAAAATCAATTACTTTTAGCTTTTCTAATTGCAATCGCTTCTCTGAGAGACTTTCTTTTAAACAAATACTCTGTAAAGAGTTTTCAATTTCTTTCATCCAAGTTTGAACTTCAGAGACCCTTTCTTCATAATCAGACCACTGATTCATGAGATCTTCAAGTAAGTCAGCAGTGCTTTTAGCAGACGACTCAGTAGAATTAAATAAATCCTGAAGGGATTTTAACTCTTCCAAAAGATTATCCTTTCCATCCTCTTGGGTAGAACTCAATACCTTTTGGAAAGATTCTTCGACACTGGCCAGTTTCGGTTTTTCAGCAGCAAAACTGTTCATGATGCTCTGCAAAACCAAAGTAATTCCATTTACTTTTAATCGATCTTATCAACAATTCTGATAAAATAAAATATTAAGCACATCTTTTGCATACACTGAAATTACTGTGCATAATTTTTTAGCAGATGGTTTCAATCTTTTAGAACAAAAAGATATATTATGTACGATTATGCTAACAGGTATAATGATGTTTTAACATTAATATTTAATTACCATTGGAAGGAAGTTTCTCTTCATTTTTTAAATAAAATATATATTAAAAAAATTCAAACTTAGAACTTATCATAAAATATTAATGTCTTCTTTTTTATTGGTTCTTTGTCTATTTTAAAGGTAACATTTTACTATTTTACTTTTATTTATAATATCAATAATGTTCCCAAAATTTAATAATAAAATTAGAAACTACTTATATATGTGATTTTGAAATTACCTTAATAGTTCGCAAACTGCCTAAAAGAGAAATTCTATCCAAATTAGTATCTCTGCATGCATCAATAGATGTTTGAGTTGAATTTAACCAGTTTCTGATGTCATTTACAGCTTTATTCCAAGCATCATGGTCTTGAACAGAATTTTCATAAAATGCAATATATTCCTAAGAAGATAAAGGAAATATTTCAAATATAAAATATAGAGTACCATAAAATTTATAAAAAGATTATACATTAATTTTGTCTAACATAATACAAAATTTTTGTGAAATGTTTTATTATTTTATTAATATTTCATATACAGTAATAAAAACACAAATGTTACCTCAGATTTTGATTTCAAAGATTTTTGCTTTTCAGCAAGATTATTGATAATTTCATCAATATTTTTGTCAAGTGTAGGCACACAGTCATGTGAGAGTTGCAAATCTTCAACAGCTCTATCATGTCCATTTATATCAACAAGTAAAGCCTGAAAAAAATTAAAATTTTTGAATTAAATATCGATATAAAAATAAGATTTTCTTATTTCTTAACATAAGTATTTTATCAAGAAATATATTATGTAGAACAGTCATAGTCTGAAATAAGTTTATTATATTATAATCATTTGAGGAGCAAGATAATTCAATTATCTGAATTTAATATTGGTGGAGAAATATGTTTTCAGTAGCCATTTGCACTTACAGAGTAATTTAATCTTTCCTTTTGAAGAAATTTTTATATTCCCCCCCCCCCATGAAATGAAAATAAGTTCTGCAGAACCTGTGGATATGATAGTTACACTGATTTTGAAATACTAGTCAAATGCACTTGTTTTTTAAAATGGTATAATTAATTTACATGTACCTGATAGACTTTATTTAAAATTATGAAATTTACTATTCAGAGCTTTTGTTTTTATTTAGAATATTAAAAAAGAAAACTGATCCAAAAATTTGAAGATCCTTATTTTGCTGTCTCATAAAAAATAAAATTAAACATTTTATAGATATAAATATTTACATACTTTATTCATACAAGTCTCATTTATAGTAAATGTTGCATATGTATTAATCTTTAATTTATGAAAATAGTAATCTAAATTACAAAAATTTCATAAAGAAATAATTATTAATTTTTCTTCTTTTGTAATTAATAAAATGATTCTTTTTTTTAAAATATTATATTTTGTAAAACGAAATGTTGTGCAAAAATATTTCTAAGAAATAATATAAAGAGTGAAAGTAATTAGGATTAAAAGCAACAACTAAGCAGCATATACTATTTTTTTAAAAAACCAAATGAATAAAATTACACACAAAAAAAAATGAATATAGAATTTAATTAACTCTTTTTAAAAGATGTTTTCTAAAATAGTGCCAGCTAAAGGAATATTTGATTACATAATAAAATGCATTTTATTAAGTAATCAAGTAATTCACACATTTTATTAGGCAAAAGTTGTTTAATAATTTTAAAAGTATTTTTAGCACTAATACCTTGTATGTTCTCAGCAATCCCTTTTTAGCATCCAGATTAATTCCTAGTTTAGGCGAGTCGTGGAAATTGGAAGAGCAGCTAGTAATCCATGATTGCAGTCTCTGTAAAGTTTCTTCAAACTCAGACCACACAAATTGGGTGGATAAAAGGGATCTCTCTAAGCTAGATGCATCATCAAATACTTTATCAAAAGCAGCCTGCAGCTGTTGAAGCATTACTTGAGCAGTTTCCCAACCATCAGATGATGAGCCTACTTGTAACTGCTCACCATATTGAACAGTTGCATTCATGATGTTAAGTCCTTCATCTTTTGTTTGTAGCAATTCCTGTTATAGAACAGGAATTAGATTAATTGGATATTAATGTATTCAGTGTTATTTAAAGAAATACATGTTTAAATTATGATATTTATAATTAATACATAAAATTATTAATGCTCACATAAGATCTAAAAAATTCAAATAGAGACAAATACACAATACTAAAACATGCCACTTATGTTGTTTTTTTTGCAGCAAAACTCTCCTAGTGGAAAATAGAGTTTTACAGGCAAAGTTCGCTTCCCAGCATGAACTTGACAAATAAGATTATTTCAATCCTTGAAGATGTGGCTGGATTGGCAACTTTTTAGCCCTTGGCAACAAATTTTGCAAAAAATACAATTTTATGAGGCTATATAAAGGACCTTTGAAACAAAGGTTGAGTCAGTTCAGCAAAAAGTTCAATCATATGCGTTGTCTGTGACAAGAGAGAGAAAATTTTATTTGTCTGAGTTCCTACTTGTAGAACTGTTGAGAGAGCCATTTTTAGAGCGTTTTAAAGTTTGTCTATACCAATGTAATTTGCTGTATTGTAAATAATGTGTTATAATATTTCTTTGTGTATACATGTCGATTTGTCTTCGTGTAGTCAACTGTTTGTCCTTGTCAATTAATAAACCTGTTTAAATTCAAATGAATAAAGTCGTTGGCAGCTTTTCTTCCATGCTATTTGCAACAATACACTTAACAGTTTTATTTTTTAATCCATAAGTAGTAACATATTTTACTATCTTACTTTTAATATATCTTATAATTTTATAGATATTGTAATAATTATAAATTTTATAAAAGTGCCACACTTTTAAGCAAAAGAATTTTTAATATTTATTTGAGAGTTCATGTTAGCAATAGATATTAATCCCTACTCTTAAAAATTATGACAATTGTAGCATTTAAGAAATAACTTACTTGTACAAGAGTAAGTTTCTTTTGCAAACTTTCACAGCTATTGTATGGAAGAACATTTAGTTTTGCATACTGAGTGGCTGCTTCTTCAATCCAATCAGAACACATTTTGTATTTTTCGTTAAATTGTTGGTGATCTTCAACATGTTGTTCACATTTCCTAGCAAGTTCCTTAAATTAAAACAAAAATATTACAATTTTTGAAGCAATTAATTAGAAAATGAGATTAAATATCAGTAACATTTGCGATGAATTGAAAAATAATGTATTATTAGAGATAAATACTGCTTAAAGAAAAATCTTTGTTACGGTTCAGTGGTATAACAGACCTCTCTTATAACGGGAGAGGGGATTGTAGTTTAAAAAACATATAGATGAAAGCTCTAAGGGGTACTTTCTAAGATGAAATTAAAAACTTTTGATCTATGGAGAGGGAGTAAGCCCTCCCCTCTCCTAGTGTACACCACTGTGATGGTTCATAATTTCTTAATCTTCTCTGTTACATGTTTAAATAATTTTGAATTTATACTATCCAAATTTCAACTCAATAATGTTCCAAATATTAATGAATGGTTAAGGAAATAAGTATATAAAAGAAAATATAAAAAATACTATAATTTAAAACTTTTAACACCATTCAAGATCACTTACTTTGCAAGTAAGAAGCATGGATTGAAATCGTGAAATTAATTGAGAAGTTCCCATTGAAATTCTCATTTCACCACTAGCAGCAATGAGTTCTTGGGATTCATCAGACAAGACATCAAAATCAGCTTCTCTGGTACGAAGCTCTCCGAGTAATGCCTAAAATATGGAGCAATAAGATTTTAATTCTCTTCGAAATAGAATAAAAATGTAATTATGGAGAGGATTTTATTCCTACAGTTTTTAAATTTTGAGAAAAATTTGACATTTTGTTAAAGATTGCCTCAAATTTTTTTTAAAAAAATATTAAATTAATTTTTATGACCACAAGAATGTAGCTTTTTGACCATAAATGTGACATTTTAAAATTTAGTTAAAATACCTATTACTCTGCTTTTATATCTGATTTATTTTATATCTTGATTCAATTAACATAACATTGGTACCTAAATAAAATTGAAAATTCAGCAAAATATATTTATATTTTTGGTATACTAAAAACAAACACAAAATTAAATACATTTTTCAGGCAAGACATAATCAGTAAAGTTAATAAAAATTTTCTAATCTCATGCAATTGTTAAAAATCATGCAATACTAAATTAAAACCTTATCTACTTTGAGAAAAAAATGTTCTTATTTAAATAATTAACAAATTTCCAAAAAGAATAATAACTTTTGTTACTCCATATCCCACATAACCTTAAATGAAGTAATTAACTAGAATATCATTCTGCACACATATACAAATCCTATTTCATGAGAGAAACTACACAAAATAATCCGATATATATTATATATATATAAAGAAGCATCAATTGATTTCGATCAGAATTCTTTAGCCTGAAACTTTTAGGAAATACTTATAATCCTCAATTACAATGTTTTCTATTTAAATTCTGAGTGAGTTTTTTTTCAAGTTATTTCTATTTTCAATATTAACCTCAAAGGAGATTTAATTTAATTGAACCAATATTTTTAATGAAGTAGATGTCTTAAAAATAATTGTTAAAATTTCAAAAAATTAAGTTTTAATAATGCTTTACACTTCAAAACAAAATTCTATATAATACTATATATTTACAGGATAAGATTTAAAAATTATAATCTCTTTGGATATCACAGTTATGCTTGGGAGAATTATGAATATTTAATATGAAAAATGAACAGTTTTAAACCAAATTATTCTTACTTGTTCTGGTGATTCCACAGTCTTAGAATGTTCAATAATAGCTGATTTATTTGCCAAAATATCTTCAACCAACGTCTGATACAAGCAAAGAAGTACCAAGATGCAGTGAAGTAAAAAAACATGCATTGCAAAATAAAAAATTGTTAGGCAAACTAAAACTACTAAAACCAAAATCCATCACCCTTCAGTAAATTTATAAACATGCAACTAAAGTGCAACCTTTTGAAAAATATACAAACATACATTCTTTTTTATAACATGATAATAACTCAATATATCCTTTCAAAAAGATAATACAATAATTAAGATAAATAAAATTATAAATTTTTTTTATTCATATAAAAAAAAATCTTACAAAAATTTTAATTTCAAAGAGTATAAAAAATGACATTTACCAATTAAGAGAATTAGTTTAATAGTGTTCATTGATCTCATGATATATATTATTACAAAGTTTTTGGGAACCAATACATGTTACTAAATTTAATCATATCTTTTATATTAAAGTGAAGTACATTTATGTGCATATATAATAGTCAATACAGTACATCAAAATCTGCAATCTATCATCTCATGAGTACGAATGTCAAATATATTATTTTTGCAAACCTACAACCCCCATTTTTTATTATTTAAATTTATTCAAAGATGTTTTTTAAAGTTTCTTATGGTGTTGAAATGTTTAAAATAGCAACATTTACCTATAATAATTAAACAAAAACAATTCTAACATTACTGTTATTTGTAGGCATAGTTATAAACAACTAAATAAATAGATGAATTTACTACTTCTAATAATTTTATATAAAGATCTCATATATATGAATAGTTAAATCTTTAATACTCATCATACAAAAATGCTTTACGTTGATTCAAAAAGATCAAATATTTACACTTTGTAATACCTTCTTAAAAGAAATGTGAATCATTTCCTATGTAACACTTTAATATAAATTATCTAAAAAAAGATATAATATTAATAAAAGAAACGATAGATTACAAAATTCATAAATTAAGTTTTGAAAAATGTAAAAAACTTGTTATGAAAGAGTTTCTTAAAGCACAGACCCATATACCCATCTACCTAAGCCCATCTATCTAAATTTTTAATCTTAGCATTACCTAAATTGCAAAATAACTAAAAATGCTTTCATTATATTATATATGGTTAGAGCCACTACAAAGTTCCAGTAAGTTTTAATTTCAAATAAAAAACAAAGCACAAAAATGCATATGTTTTCATGCATTGAAACAAAATAAAAAATAACCTGAAATTTGTCACGTTGCTCAATTTTTTCTTCAAGAGTCGTTTTCAAAACAAAATCTTTAATCCTTTGTTCCATATTTTCCAGCCAGGTAGTCATCACATTGCATTTCTCATCAAACGTTTCCCACTGCTTAAATTTTTCAGTCATTTCTCTCAGCATCTCATCAACATTTGTTGCAATGTCTTGGTACCTCTTTTCAAAAGCAGCATGACTTTTAATCAACTGTTCAAAGTCACGTGTGGATATGGCATCTGATAGTTGTTGGACATGCTGCCCATATAGTTGTATCTTACTGACACCTTCAGGCAAATGTTCCTTCAAATTCTACAATGAAAAAAAAAATATATCATACTGAATTATGATTCATTTTGTAATAAAAACGTAATTAAAATTTTTAAGTACAAAAAAATCTACTTATTTTTGAGTTTATTAAAAATTGTTTCAATTATCTTAGTTATCATTATAATTACTTTATTAACTTTTAAAAACTGTTGAAAATAAATATTGCAATATACTGATAAATAAAAAAAAACATGTAAACAGTTTTATGAAAGCTTAATATTCATTTATATTTTTTTATTTTTAATGGGCTGCTGATTGGTGTTTTACCATTGCAGACCTAGTACATTCCTCGGAAGCTGGTATCTCTTTTAAGCGCGGCACCATGTAGACGGATACTAATTGCTGCAGGTAATTTTGATGCCCAGTTTCCTCCCTAGAGGGTGGCATCTGAGCTGTGATGATGTAAACCTGTACTAGGATTTAATTTTGCTCAAAGCACCCAAGCTAAACAGACACTCTAGAGATCTTTTACATTATATCGCATGATGATACGACACGGACACTGTTGATTTTCTGCATCATGAAAATCCACAGACTTTCATGATGCAAAAAAGATCTCGGCTCGCATGATGCGGGACATGGTCGAACCCACAATCTTAGATGCAGAAGACTAGCGACAAACCGACCATGCCACCCAGCCGGCATATTCATTCATATTAAAACTTTAAAAATTTTCCCTTATATTTTTCATTTCACTTTTGTATAAGATAAAAGGGCATCTCTTGTTTCAAGATTATACATTTGTTGAAATATCTATATTAATATATTTCAACAAATGTATAATATAGAAACAAGAGATGCCCTTTTATCTTATACAAAAGTGAAATGAAAAATATAAGTGAAAATTTTTAACATTTCATTGCAATTTTAAATTTAATGCACAATTAGGTATATTTAATTGGAAAATATATATACATATATCACAATCGGCATAATACTACATATCATCAATCTTATTTAAAATTTTGTAACATTTGTAAATCTCCTTGAGAAATTTTATTTATATCTTTAATTATATATTTTGATAGTACATTTTGTTTAAATCAAACATTTTGGTTATATTTGTAGAAAGTTTTTTCATTAAAATACAGTGTATATTTGTTAATAGCTTCCTTTAAGATCAACTCTGTGCAGAAAACAAAACTACAATTTTTTAAACTGAATTTTTAAGAAAAGAAAAAAGATATACAGAGACAGCAAGATTACTTGTTTGATTTGATAAATAAATTTGACATTTTATCATATACACACAAAAAAAAACGATATTTACTCTCAATTGCTCTTCTTTGGCTTTCAGAACTGTTCTGTTTCCAGCAAAATCAGAACAAAGAATCAATTGCTCTTCATTTTTCTGACACCATTCTTCACAAACATCTTTTTGATCTTGGCATTGTTGATATAAAGAAGACAAATGTTCCATTTTCTCTAAATGCTCCTGTAAAAATATTAACACATCAGAACTGAGAATTTGAATGCATTAATTATGAATGCATACAAAGTATATCTTTAAAAAAGAAAATATAAATCTTTATTTTATCGAATTATTATTTTTACCTTAATAACTTTGACAATATTATTGAAGCGAGCTGTAGCTTCGAGTATAGACAGAGGCAAATCTTCCTCTTTCATTAATGGGGCTACTGACTGAACTTTAGATTGAAGCAGATCCAGTTGTCTTTTATGTGATTCAGTTTCTTGATTTAATGCCTATATAATAACATCAAAATTATATTTGTAACATATCTTAAAATATTGTAAAAGAAAATCACATTTTTAATTGAATCTTAAGAAAAAATGTAAACATCTAAAATCTACTCAAATATATAATTTTCAAGTAAATATATATAAATTGAAAACTTTCTGAAATTGAGCATTTAAGCAACTTATTTTTAAAGAAATATATTAGTAAAAAAATTACTTTATATTTCAACAATCTGGAACTTATATCTTGAAGAGATGGAAGATTTAGGTCATGGGAAGAAAGTGTTCGATCAGTGGAATCCATCCAGTTCAAAATCTATACAAAAATAAAAAATGAATATAAATAAATACAAATTATGTACCTAAATTATTCGGTGTATGATTGTTTTGTAAATATTAAATGAAAATACAAATTTCCAAGCAATAATGTTAAAAAATATAACAGAACTTTATCTCAAAATTTCATACAATTATTTTACAAAACAGTTTCTTAAAACTAACAAATATTTCAGCTAATTTAAAATCAACTTTATTTTAAAAATTATATGTCAGACACCAGTATTATGTAATGAACATACTAAGAAAAGGAATTATAAGAATCCATTCACTTTTTTTTTCATAAAAGAGGGATAAATAACTAAGTGAAGGCAAAAAATTTATCAGTCATGTAAAGAATTAAAAATTAATGGTTGATTGACTAATTAATGCTACACTGTGAAGCAACTAGGACTATTTGTGATGGACCTCGTAATTTTGCGCCTCGGTTAAATGATAAGAACAGCACATGATCTGGCCTCTCACTCCCCAAACATTAATACCACATTAAAAATTAATGGAATATAATCATCCAACCAAATGTTTGAATTTAAGAACTGATTTGTCAACTAACACATGAAGAAAAAAGAAGTAAATTAGTAACGTCAAACAATTAAAACAAATATTTTAAATAATTTTCTTACTTGCTTAAAGGTATCTTTAAAGCTAACCCAATGTTGATTTAGTGAATCTAATTGTCTCTGTACTTCCAATACATTGTTTGAAAATAAATCAAATTTATCTCTCAGTTCTCTTAATCTTTCTCGAATTGATTCTCGGCCAGCTGTTGCAGTGTCTTGATATAATCTTTCACCACTTTGGACAGTTTCACTAAGCAGCTGCTGACCTTGTAGTCTGTCATTGACTAAAACCTAAAAAAATTTAAAAATGCATTTTATTAAAATAATACACATAGAAATTTATTCATTTTGATGAAAAAAATGCTCATTACACTATTATGTGGTTAACATCTTAACTAAATTACATCTTAAAATAGTAACAAAATCAAAGACCAGAAAAACTATTTTCATTATTTTTTCAAGTTTCTAACTGAGTAATTGTATAAGCTAATTTTTATACTTGAAGAGAAATTTCAAATGAATTAACGTCAAATTATGAAATTATTATACTGGTAATAATTTGAATTCCAAGAAAATAAAACTAACCCCACCATATTAAAAAATATCTTCAAATATTATTAGTTAGTTACAGTTAAAAATAAAACAAAAACTCCAATTAAGTTGTACAATAATGCTTTATGAACTGCAATTATAAATTAAATATTTTACAGATTTTAAATAGAGCTATATTAATTAGAATAATAAAAACAAAAAGAATGTTATTTGTTGTAAGATGTGAAGAAAATTAACGATATTAAATATTTTACATACTTGTAACTTTATCATGCTTTGTTCAATGCTTTCTTCTGTCTCAATATCAGTTAAAATCTTTTGACCTGATGATAGCCATTCACAAAATTCATCAGCTTTCTTTTCAAATGCTCGGTGATCTTGAACAATCACTTCCCATCGATGTAAAAGAGTCTAAAATATTAAAATAATGTTAAGATGACAGGAAGATTAGTTACAATTAAAATTTTGCCTGTATCTAATAAAAAGAATTATATATATAATTGGAATTAAAATACATACCTTAGATAAAGAAAGCAAATTTTGATATCGAACATTAAGTTGCGATACATCAAACTTTATACTTTCAACACCTGATGCATGAGTCAGTGAATGTGCTTCATCTGTAAGAGTATCTAGGTCTTTCTGATAACAAATAACTTTTTCATTCAAATCCTGTTAAAAAAATTTTTTTTCATATAAAACAATTAAAACTAACTATATAATTTTTACACATTTTACATACTTCTAATTAGTATATTTTTATTTATTAGGTAAGCATTATTAAATATGCAACAAATATTTTCATTGAATAATTTTTAAAAATGACAAATTTATCACAAATTATTAAGAAACATTTATTTTCCCAACGTTATATAAGCTATAATTTTTATTTGATTTTCATAACATTATTAATTATATACTTTAAAGATCAAGTCAGCATAACAGAAAGAAAAAAACCTTAATTATTAAACTAAAAATGAATTTTTATAAGGCAGTTTCATGCATACTTTTTTTTTATAAAATATTTTGCATTTAATAATTTTTAAACTAATTCTGTGGTAATTAATAAATATCAACACTTTGAATGGTTAATTTAAAGATATAGTACATTTTAAAACAAAAATTTTAATAACTATTTTAAAATATTCTTGAATAAATTAGATTTTTAGCAAAATAATCGAATTAGAAATCAAGAACAAAATTTATATATGAGGAAATAATGAAATTAAATAATATAACCAAGCTTTCTATAAAAAAAATATAGTGTAATAATAGTTGAAGCTTGAAAAAAATTTAATGAGGCATAAATTTAAAATTAATACAAAAAATACTTCTAATTATAAAATAGTTAACATAAGGTTATGAGAAATGAATTTTGTAGAAAAAATAATTACTTTTATGATATCAAATTGTTCTTCCTTTTCCTTTAATGTAGATTGCAACTGAGGTTTCTTGAATTCAGCATCAATATCTTTGAACCATTTATTCAGGGCATTCATATTTTTTTCAAAACTCGACCACTGTTGAATAACATTTGTCAAATTACATTTGCTTTCTGTCAGTGCAGTGTTGTACTGACTCCATGAATCAGAAAGTTCCTTCATTTCATGGCGCAATATTTCACAGCCATGTTCACTAGTATTTTTGCACACAACTGTGCACAATTTTTCCAAGTCTGATAACATCTTATCACCTTCAGACTGTTTGCTCATGAGTTCCTTTATAAATGAAATAATTGATATATAGACAATATGTACAGAAAATAATAAATCAATTTTATTAATGTATCTTATACCATAACTACTAAAATTAATCAATTAAGCTTCAAAATTTAAAAAAAAGGAAAAGAAAAGGCAATTTTTGTGCAGAACTCGAAATTCAACATTACAAGTAATATAAAAAAAATTAACTCAATTCCTCTTTTGGTGGCGCCATCTGTTGCAGCTAGTTGTAACTTCATCAACAATAAAGCAGGAAAATTTTTAAAAAAATAAAATTTAATTAATGAATTAATATTTTAAAAAACTTTTTTAACATCAAGTGCTGTCCACTACAAGTTTGAAAAATGTATTTAAACTTGAGTCGATGAATAAAAAATATTTTATTAACGATTGACAATTTATAAATAAGTAAATTACTTATAGGGAGAGTGTGAATTAATAGTAGAAATTGAAAAAGAAGGTGATGTATATGATTTATAAAAGTACACTACTATTGATGCAGTGATTGTAGATCAACTTTAATAGAACGTAATCAAATAATGAAACTAAAATGTTACACTAAATACTTACTTTCAAAATATTCAGCCGGCTTACAATAACTGCTTTTTCACCTGAAGTATCTTTACATTCTTGCAATTTAATATGACAAGTAGACATGAATTCTTGAAATTTTCGACAGTTATCGATATATTTCTGATGATCACTTATGCTGTCCTTCAACTTTCCTAATAATCCCTAAATAGTAAGAAAAAAATATTAAAAATAAAAAAATAGTGATTTAATCGAATGTGTCAAATCAAATTAGCACTATCTATAGCACTGATACATACGTCATACACAAACAAAAAATTTGTGGAGAATAGCTTAAAATAATAACAATAAAATAGCATTAAACAAATAAAATACTTGATCATATCATATTGGGAAATATTGAAAATAAAGTGATTAATTAATGCATAATAATAATATCCCTCAATAACATGAACAGAATATACAAAAGTATTACAGTAGAACGTCGTTTATCCGAATTTATCCGGACATCGTTCGGATACGCGATTATTCGGATAAAAAAACCCGGATGCGATCCATGCAGTATATGATACTGGACACTATACGAATTTGAAAATCTTCCCATGCGGAAAACGTGATTGAAGAAAAAGCAAAATCGGTGCAAAATGTCACAATTTTAACTTGATTGGAGAAAATAATCACTTATATTTCGCTGTACCATTGTACACTTTCGTTTTTTCAATGCAAGGTCTCTGGTTCTCTTCAGCAGCAGTAGTTGAGTAGTACAGCTCTCTGATTGTTGTTCGTACCACTCCATAGCTGTCTCTAACGCTGAAACGTGTCAGCATTTGATGGACCCTTGCTAATTTCATTGTTGTGGTCCTCGTCTTCATCCGTTTCATCGTCGACAGGGTCGGATTTTTCTTGCACGAAAGTCACTATCTTGTCATCATTTAGCATTTGAAATCCACAGTCTTCTGCATCGCATGCCATCCAGGTTTCTACATCAACAAAACTCAACAAAAGAGCACGTATACACCCCCTCACTTGGAAACAAACTGACCTAATAATCCGCGCAGATGTTTACCTAATCACACAACTGAAATTCCCCAAATATCCCTCACCTTGGGGTTTCCCGTCGCTTTTGGCCTCACACGAAACAACTGTTGAGCATTGTCCTGTTCAAAAACGTATCCGGACTTTGGTTCGGATATTTGACGTTTCGGATAATAAACATTCGGATAAACGACGTTCTACTCTAATTTAAAAGTAATTTCACAGAAATCCCTTAATACAACATGAAAAAGAGAGTTTTAAAAAGCTATTGTAAAAAAGAAAAATTAGGAACTATCTGTTTCAAATGAAACTATATATATTTTATGCTTTATTGAATATATATAAACATCACTTCAAAAGTAAATATTACGGTTTCTTATATATAGTTTAAAAATACTCCGTATTTAGTGTGATTCAACAATTATTAACTCTAATGTTTAAATGGGTAAAAATGTAATAAATTATTAAAATAAACAAACCTCTGATTTAGTGCACATAGCATTGTACATCATTTTGACATCTTGAATATATGATGGAATGGTATTGTCACCAGTAACTGACATAAGTTCATTTGCTTTGTCACAAACAGACTCCAACAAAGGTTTGTGAGAGAGAATATCTTGGTGAATTACCTACAGATATTTTAATAAAAATGAACAAAAATGCATTTTCACAGAAAATGAAAGCAAAGAAGTAAGTTTTAGGATAAGTAAGATAAATTCAATACTCTACAAAAAGCATCACGAAATAAAAGATTATAAATTAACAATTATCACGATTTTGAACTTAAAATAATATAAAATATTAAAGAGGTCAAATTTTTTAAGGAGATATAGCATTTACAATAATTTTTTCCCCTACATCACTATGTAGTGATATCTGCTATGAGACTTCTGACAGCCCAATGAAATTTAGCCTTGGTAAAGTTGACAAAATTAAAAGTCATAAAATCAAGTGCAGTGCAAGTTGTCAAATTAAAAAAAGTCCATGGTTTCACCCGGCAAAGAAAGAGGACATACATCAACTGCACAAATACGGTACATGTGTTTATACAGAAGGTTGTGTCCTGTCAAAAATTTGCCGTAAAAACGGCATGCCCATTGGAATAGGCAAAAATACAAGAGTATTCCACACTTTATCAGTTGAAAGGAGTTTATACTTTTGTTTTAAGAGTTGGTTAACTTTCTTCATTACCACAGAGCTAAACTGACGGTTGGTTAAAGAAAAATGTGGCGGGGGTAGCTTACAGCCATTTTTAGTCAAAAGATCAGCTTTTTCATTTCCAAGCACCTCACAGTGGCTAGGGATCCATTGAAAAACAAGCTCCCGGCCAGAGACAATTGCTCTGGATATATTTATCTCAGTCTATTTACACACAATAAAGTATTACTTCCTCCTCCTCCCTTATTTTTGTCAGTCTTTTGATAAACTCATAATCTACAAAGCCTCGCCCATCAGGTATAGTGGTTAGTGACGCTGACATCTGTGCCGTAGGACCTGGGTTCGAATCCCGGCAAAAGCATGGATGTTCGTAAATGTATAGCACACACATGTGCGAAATGGGGTACTCTAAATAGCCGTCGAGGTGCAAATTCTCTCGTGAGGTTGGTGGAAGGGGAAGAGAGGTGGAAGGTCCTTGACTACCCCTACGGTGATCTCCCTCAAAATTGGGGGGGGGGCACCAAGCCAAAACATACTGTCACCTGCATGGTGCTCAAAGCTACGGCTAGCGACAGGCCTACATCTAGCCCTTTACCGCGATGAATTTCGTGGGCCTCGATCTGATATCGTCAGACAGGTGGCATAAGTAACAACATCCATACAGCAATAGTTTTTAATTATCTAATAATCAACTATACATACATAGATATTGATTAAATAAGATGATTAAAGAATTTCTAGAAAAAATAATTACCACACATAGCACTTAATGTACTTTAATTCTCTTAAGTTAACTAAAAACTAATACCAAAACAAATTTATAATAGCAATAATTTTAAAAGACATGGGACAAAAGTAATTTTTTTATATTAAGTGGTTTTTTTAAAAAAATAATTAAGATCTTTCATTGCTAATACTTTAATAATAAAAGTTCCTTAGTAATAATTATCTTGAGTTTTAAGAAGCAACCCAAAATTTCAAATATAAATTAAAAGAAAATAAACTTCAAATACTTTTTGGCTTTGAAGTTGAGCTCTCTTTTCTTGTATGGTCGATTTAGGCTCAGTATGTTGCTGAACCGATAACCCAACTTCTTGCAACCATTTGGATAATCTGTCTTGACCTTGGGAAAATGAGATGAGTTTTTGTAGACATGAATCAACTGCTCTTAGAGACCCATTGCATTTCTCTTGAAGTGCCTCCCAATGTTTTTGAAGATTCCTGAACATTTTCAGAATTTAAATATATATAGATATTTATATATAAAAACACATGGTATACAAATACAAAATTTATTTACATCTAAAACTTCTAATCAAGATATAAATTATTTAACCTATAAAAACCAATGAAGATAATAAATACTGTAATTATTTAAAAATCTGTTATGTGGTACTAAGATTGTACAAAAATAAATTCATATTTTTGACTTAACTTACTCTTAATTAAAGAGGGAAGAAGTCATAAAGTAAGCATGTGAAAAAGGTGCAAATGATACTTTATTAAAATTTATTAAATAAAATTATTAACTAAATTTATAAAAATAACCAATAGAAATATAAAATAATCCAAACTAATAAAAAATAAGCAAATGAAAAGGCTGAAATAAAAGACTTTATAAATCTGGTTGATAATTATAAGGAATTATAAGAAACTTCAAATTGATACTTTTTTTATAAATAATTTATAAGATATCAATACATTATTACTATTCATTGTGTTAGTTTTAAAACATGTAAAATAACAAAACGGATACACACATTTTAAGAAGTACATATTACAAAAATCTGTTAATAAAAATCTGTAGAAATAAAGTTTTTCTAAACCCTGATTAGGTTTACAGGCAAATAATTTTATATTAAATTCTTTGCTTACCTGATTTTTTGTCGAATTATTTCTCTTCCTTCAGGAGAAGTTGATGAATAAAGTTTTTCTCCTAATTCAATAGTTGTTTCAATATGATACAAATTTTGTGATAATTGATCACTTAGAATCTAAAATACATATACAGAATCAGCATTTGTATTCACATGTATTAACACAATATTCGATATAAAATGCTTTAAAAAATAAAATTTTTCTTTCTACATAAAAATAACTTAAGAAAATTCAATGAAACCCTGGATACAATTTTTAACACAAAAATGGAGATTTTTAAAAAATGAAGACAAATTTTTTTTAAAGAAAAAATTACATTTAATAATACTCATAAAAATTGTTATGCATACACATAAAGTATTTCTTTTCCTTTAAAAAATATGTTTTTTAAATGGAAATGAAGATAAAGTCTTATAAAAAATACTTAAGCTTATCTTCACTTGACATTACAGAATAGAACCAAATAAATTTGAACCATTATTCAGAAAAATTCTCCAATATTAATACCATTTCCATAAATAGAACAGCATACTATAATACATATTATAGATGGATGTAATATGTTTCAGATATCACTCCTATATTTTAGTATGAAATACATTTTTTACCTTTAGAGTGAATAATTGTGCATAAACTGAATATATCAAAATTTCAATTACACAATTAATAAACAGGAATATGTGCTACAATCAGGAATAATTTTACTAATGTAGGAAATTTTGCTTTATAAAAAAGTGTTCAGAAATAAAATTATTATTATTTTTTTTTTACAAAAAGTAAAGAAATAAAAGCTAAAATTATTTTTCATTTAAAAAGAAACAAAACAAAAGGACTTAAAAATTCAAAGAGAACACCCAAATTTGGAATTTATAAAAATATTTTCATAGTCTTTTGAAAAGTAAATAATAATACTAACAGCAATGTGCACATTTTTCAAAATGATTTCATAATTTAAAAAAATATGTAAAAGCATGACATGATTTTTTGGGGAATACCTGTCAATCTAAATAAAAGAATATTTTCATAAAACATATTAGGAAATAGAGTAAGATAAAATTTTATTTACTTCTAGAGCTGCTTTTCTTTCTTGAAGAACCATTGTATCTCCAAACAAAACAGAATTTTCCTGTAATTTCTTCTCTGGCTCTTCTAACCATTTCATAACTTCAGCTAATTTCTTTTCAAAATACTCATGTTCTTTAACATATAATTCCCATTTTCTCACGGTTTCCTAATAAATATAGTTTTAATATATACATATTTAAACAAAAGTTTTTAAAGAATGAAAAGAACATTGCTGTTTCCTTTAACATATTTGATATCGAAAAAATAATGTATTCATCTTTAAAAAAATCATACATACTTTTGCTGCATTTTTCAGACTTTGATATTTATTTAGAATCCTGGACATTCTGGATGTTAAAGCAGTATCTCCTCTCAGTTGTTCAATTTTAGCAGTAAGCGAAGTAATATCAGTCTGTTTTGATAGAATTTCATTTTCCAAACTCTGAAAGAATTCATTGAATATATAGTTTGTGAAATGTAAAAGGATAAAATTCATCAACACTAACAATAGATTATATATATATATATACCGTATTTACTCGAATCTAAGCCACACTCTTTTTTTCCAATGTTAATGCTACTGATGATTGGTTGCGGCTTAGAATCGAAGGGTAGAAATTGCTGGATGGAGTATTTAGAGCAATTACAGGCTCATGTATGCATTTAAAAGTTTATAATATTGATTTAATGACTAATTATTCACTTCTTATTAGTTGTCTTTTTAAATTTATTTTAATTTCTTAAAATTGGATATCAATAAAACATTTTACTCTATTTTTCCTTTTTCACAAAATCTCGTTGAGAACTGGGGGTGTGGCTTATAGATTCGAATAAGAACGGTATACAGTAATGATTTTGAGGATCTATTTATCTCAATATGCATTGATGACATCATAAAAATTCTATTAGAAAATTATAATAACCTAAATATTATAATATTTCAAAATTATAACATTTTTAAATAATTTAGTCTTTAAAGAAAATTATATTAATCATAATAGTGATGTATATAAACAACCTAAAGTCCTAACATAAGGTGACCCTACTAACAATCATTTAGCTACATTTTTATGAAGAACAATTTAATAATAATTAATAATATTGATTTTATTTCTCAATAAGGGATCGAATATTTTATTTAAAGAATGTTTTCTTGTTCTATTTTTTGTACTGTATTTCAAAGCTTAAGGTACAGCAGATGCAATGGAGGAAGGTTGACTATTAGATGATGCAGTAGCAGTATCAAAAGTACAGAAAAATCTGGATGATCTGGGCAGTACATTTGGAAGATGCTGTAGGAAATAAGCATGCCTGATTTTGATAAAGATGACAAAACAAAAATATGCTAACTATTGGATATCAAAGAAGTACTATCAGATTTGGGAATAGATGGCTGAGTAATTGAGATTCTGAAGATATGGAACAAGGTGGAAGGTACAAGGTCTAAATGTGTTGGTGAGGGCAACATTGAAACAGTAAGTTTCAAGGAAGATGCATTTGGCATTAGGAGAGATGAATATGGCAGTGGTTTTAGACATTTCAAAGAGAGAGAGTTGAACATATTACTTTCATAATTTAATTTATTTGGGTAGTAGATGGAACAATAAAAGAGGTTTAGCAGCATGGGCATGCATCTGTGACACTTGCAGAAGAATTAGTTTTCAGGCAGGAAGTAGGAAATACTTTTGTTTTTGGCTTCTTAATTTGTTATTCTGTTTTCTATGTTAAACATACTTTCAAATCAGATTTATGAGACTGAGAAAAATTAAACACTTCAGACCTAGATTGAAATTCATGGAAGGATGCTCAACAAACATACATCTAGAGCTTATTAATTGTTGCAACATGAAGCATACAAATGTCCATATTTCTTCCACTTGAAACAGTACAAATATTTTGAAACATAAGGACTTATTGGACAATAAAGGAAGTCAACTTTAATAATAATTGATATTGTAGGCAAACCGAAAGTTAGAATCATGATTTTTGGTGAAACTGCAATATTATTTTAACTGTAAGTCTTCAGAACTGAGCTGCACCTTGATAAGAAAATCCTCCACAAATTTCTGCTTCAGAAGTGCATAATAGATCTAGTTCAGAAATGATACATCAGCAAGTATTCATCAATTTGCATGGATAAATTAAGTAACACTAATTTACACATCATAATTTTAACTAAATATATCTGTATAAATATTTTAGTTTTATACATAACTAACCTTTACATTCTGGAGTTGAGCTTGTTTAGTTTCAAGATTACTGCGCAATGCTTGTTCTCTCAACAAATGCTCTTTTATTGATAGCCATTCTTCAAGGCTTGAAATTTGAGCTTCACAACTTCCACGATCTTCAACAGCACCTGATAGGGTATCATGTGCATGCTGGCATTGGTTCATAAAGTTTTTCCATTGCTCTCTTACATCATTCAGTTCAGACTTCAAAATGCTGTGGCCTCTCGCATCAGTATGTCGTAAAACTTCTTCAAGCATTTTTTCCAAATCAGCTAATTTATTTTCACCTTCTTCTAAGGTGCTCAGTACAGTCTAAAAATAAATAAATCGGATTAACAATATAATTTGTACAATTTTAAACGTATTAAAGAACATATTACAAATAATTATGAAATATTAGGCCCATGTCTAAGTATTTGTTGCTGAATTTGCTGTTGTATTAATAAATATAATATATTAATTCTCTTGAATCCGGTATGATTTAATTTCAGATTACTTTTTTTAAGATCATAAACATCTTAGACAGATTTAATACACAAAACAAAAATGTTTTTTTTTTTAAAGAAAAGACAGATTTCAGGTTGATTTTTTCATATTATGAAATAAATAAATACAATTTATCAAATTATTAGTTCATTTTTAATGAAAACTGACGTACAATGGATATGTTTTAAAAGAATAAGGTCAGATAGTCAAGCCTCAATTTAAAATTATACCACCTTTTTAGTTTATATACTACAGAAAATAGAAAATGTTGATTAGAAAAATTTAACAATAATATAATGTTAAAAAATAATATAATTGACTTAATAAGATAGTATTTTAAAATATATTTTCCTTTCTTAAAATCCAATTAAATCATTCAACTAAAATTTTTTTATCAAAAAAATTACGGTTTTGTTCTTACATTCAGTATTTTTAAGAATAAAATTATATTTTAATTTCATTTTAAAACACTAATATGCATATTTCATTTCAATTGCAAATTCCATGTTTATATAAATTTTAAAAGTTAAGTTAATATTCAATATCAATATTTAAATAGTATAATAACAAGAGTAACATTCCTTTTTTGTGAATTTCAAATCAAATTTTCAATATTTTATAAAATGTAAGATATTAAATATAGAAAAAAAAATGTAATGCTTGTGATTATAAAAATGAAAATTTCTTATGAAAACTGTAAAGATATAAATAGATGTATTTATGATTGAAATGATCATCACATTACATTTTAATTATAACATTTATACATTAATTATGTTATTGCTAAAGAAATACCATACTAATTTCTAGATTTAAATTTTGAACCATGCAAGAATTTAATGAAATACCAGCAAATTGTTCCATATAAGAAAAGTAAATCATACCGATAATGCAATGATTTTCATTTTAAGGCTTTCTGTATCACCCTGGTCAATATTTGTATCAACAGCAGCTTTCAAAGAAGATAGCCAATCTTGGAAATGCTCCAGTTTTACAGAATATACTTCATGTTCAACAACATGCTGATCACAAGTTTGCACACGATCCTGTACATTTGAAATAAAACAGAAAAGTTCATTAGAGATAGAAAGAGAAATAAATTAAAACTCTTTTTTTAATTAAATGGCAATTGTAGAATGAAAAAACCCCCTTAAAATATGGTTAAATCTTATTTATATTTAAAATAAAAAACATTAGAATTAAGTCAACTGTTTAGAGAAGGAATAATATGATTATATTAAAAAATATAACATGTATAAAAATAATTATTGAATAATTTTAAAAAATATTTCTAACAATTATTAAATTCATGAACTCCAATTTTCAAATACTTATATGAATTTTAAGGTAATCCATGAACAAATAATGATAATCACTACAAATAATCAATTTATGACAAAGAACCTTAGCAGACTAAAATGTTTTTTTTTTAATTTTCCATTAATACATGCTAATTAAAAGTTCTTTGAAAAACTAAAAATTTGAAGTGCATATTTTAAATAAATGAAAATAAAGTTAATAATAATAATAATACAATTTAAAAAAACCCCAATAAATTCATACTTTTGCTGCAGATATTAAACTATCATATTGTGCCTGGAAACTCTCAACATTATGTTTTGGTGCTGATTCTGGCAAAGTTGAAGCTTTATCTTTCAGTTTGGTTATGACAGTCTGATAACCTAAAATACCTTGAGCTAAAGCCTGAAAAAAAAATCATACATTATATGTACATCAAATAATGTTGAAATATGAATGTTTTTAATACCAGATGGTAAAATCAATATAAAATTAATGTTATTTAAATCTATTTTATTTATTCTATATTTAAAATTAAGTTGAAAATTAATATTAATGTTAAACTTAATTATTTATTAATGCATTTAATAAAACAATAGTAAAAATTAATGTAAAAAGATAAAGCAACATGAAATTGAAGATAATGTATATGTTACCGGCAAAGTTTGAAATCCGGCATTCTATAGAATGCCTAGGCATTCTATACAATGCCTAAATCTAGCCGGCAATGTATGAAATGATTCCTATTTCACACATTGCCTAGGCATTCTATAGAATGCCTAATGAGAAACCGGCAAAGTATGAAATACATCTCAGATTCATTTCGAATATTGTCAATTGGCAAGATATAAAACCTGTAACGCGTGTCTCAGCTCAGAATCTGTTAGTTGTACATTGCTGTTTGTTCGGAAATGTCAAAATACTCAATTTTACTAAAACTTATTCAACAAAAAATTGGTTTTTTCCTGTGCTAACTGAAAATGGAGAAGGAAGCTATAGTGTTGGAGAAGGTGCCATGGCCTAAAGCAGGGGTCGGCAACCTATGTCACACGAGCCACATGTGGCACGCGGAACAATTCTCAATGGCACTTTGCACTACACAAATTTGTAAATTTTTTAATTGTTTCAAAAATGCTCTACTGTGTGATTCGCTGAATCATATTGGTAGATTGGTTTGACACGCAACAGCTAAAAGGTTGCCCACCATGATCCATAGACATGAAAAAACTTTTCAACGTTAGTTGCCTAAAATTTGAGTTGATGCTCGAAAAAAAAAGGTTTTTTCTTAACTGAAATTACTTACTAGAAGTTAATAACTGATATAAAAAAATGCTAAAATGACTACTAAGAAGAAACCCAGGGACTATTGGTTGCTGAATAGCTATGATGTGATGTTTGCGGAAAATAAAAGTAAACTAATTTTAGCTGTTAAAGAAAGCGTCGGCACCATAAACAGTGGTCCCCAACCCTTGTTCCGTGGATCAAAGGTTATCAGGTCACTCAAGGAGCATTAAATTATTTCCATTATATTTACTGGGGTGTATTTTTCTCGTGTTTGTGCGACTTTCCATGGAAATCACTTTATATTTTATGTGAAATCATTTTATAATTATTTTTTGGTGCAATTGAATTTTACTGTGAAGGCATGTTTAAATACAATTAAATTATAAAATCAAAACAATTTAAAATATAAATAATCAACGTCCCACCCTCAGCGGGCCACCGTAAAATTATCAAACGTTGACTGGTCCGGAAGAGAAAACTTTGGAAAAAATGGTATACAGTATTACGCCACGAATTCTTTTTTTCCCCAATGGGGCTGCAGATTCATTTTTTTATCATTTTCAGACCTCGTACATTCTCCAGGGGCTGGTATCCCTTTTTAGTGCGGCATCATGTAAGCGATACCAACTGCCACTGGTAATTTTGACACCCAGTTTGACGATGTGAACTTGTTCTAGGAATTTAATTTGCCAAGAGCAAAATTAATTTCATGATTCTGGGGATATGATAGAATTCTGAAAGAACTTTCAACCAAATACAAAATTGTTACACGTTATGATATTGAACTGTACCTTCCCCTACGTGAAATTTGCTAGAAAAAACAGAAAATTATTTTTTTTAAAAAAGGTATTGTAATACAAAACATTGATTTTTTTCCGAATGCCAATATATTGGCACTAGTAATAAGTGAGAAATATGATGGTTTCTATCAACTTGGAACTTCTGAAGGAATTTTAATACCAAGTATATGCGAAATCACAATTAAACAATAATTTTTTTAATGGCAGTCTCATTATTTTGTCAGAATAACCATTTGTACTTTTAGGAATGTAAGTCATTGATATAATATCCTTATCATGATCTTTTTTCATACTTTGCCTAAATAGCTTTAGGCATTGTATAGAATGCCTGGGCATTCTATACAATGCCTAGGCAAAGTATGTAATCAATCTCATATTTCATACTTTGCCTAAAAACGTTCGGCATTGTATAGAATGCCGGCATTTCATACTTTGCCGATAACATATAGAATAAGATTCATTTAAAAGAATTAATAGAATTTAATTATAGTTCTTCATATTCATACATTAGCAACGTGTGCAAACCAAAAGCAAAATATTATTTTTAAGAACTTCCTTTTTTGAAAAACTAAATTTTTTTTAAATACTAAACTTTTATAAAAAAATTCATGTTATTTATGCCACACTTTTAAAAATAAATTTTTAATGTAAATTTATGAAAATCAACTTATGCTTTTCTTCTTTACCTCTTTTGTGAGTCCATTACTTTCAGTATTTAATAATTCAGAATATTTAATTAAAATTATGAATTTTAAATATGATAAAAATATGGACAAAAACTTATATAAATTTCTACAAATACACATACATACAATTACTTAAGGAATATTGATAAATTATAAAACTATGCTTACCTTGAAACTTTGCAGCTGTAGTTTTTTCTCTGCTAAAGTAGGTTTCAAATGTACTTCACTTCCCATTTGGCCAGACAACTCATTTAGCCAAATTCCAACTTGTTTACAACTGTAGGAGTTACAATAAATATTTTCACGGTCATAAAAATAATCAAGCAATAATAATAATAAAGAATGACACTAAACAAAAATTTAATGAATACGGTTACTGACATCATGTTCAATCTTTAAAACTGTGAATTTTACATAACTGAAAATTCTACACTTTGCTTTGTATTCACTTTAAAACTTAAAAGGCTTTTCTAGCACCTAAAATTAGATAGGTAAATACAACTTGAATCAAAACATTAGAAAGGTGTTTAAAAATATTCAAAACTACAGTATAGACTTTTTGAATACTGAAGTATGTGAATTTTAATGTGATATAATATTTGAAGTGAAAACTATTGTAATAAAAAGTTGTATTAAGATTTCAAATACCGTAAGCTATCAACACATGCATTCTCATATATATTTTAAATTCTGATACATTGAAAAAAAAAGTATTACTCACTCCAAACAAAATAAGAGTTAAAATTTACTTGTATATACAAAATTATCACACAACTTTTATGTATCTTCGTAATCTATTAATTATGCAAGCATATTTTAAAATCAAACATTTAGATTTTTTAAAAAATTAAATGTGCTTTTAACACAAGTAGTATAAAAAAATTTAAAGTCAATTCCTACTTAGGTCAACAGAGAAAAAGCTTGTTTTAGTTACTTTTTATCGAATAATTACAATTAATATAAATATGTACAAACATATGACAGAATCACAATATTAAGTAGTAATTAATTTTTTATTAATTATCATTAACATATTATATTTCATTAAAAAAAATGGTGTATATAAAGTTTCAGTTCAACTGAATGCTTTTAAATGTGAGGGGAAAAAAATCTTTGCTGCAAAAGATTTTTTGTGAGGAAAAACAGTTTTGACCCAGGTCACTAAAAATGATGCCAATGTGACTGTATCTGTAATTCTTTAAATAATTAGTTTCAGACAATAAATTTTAAATAATTATAATTAAATTACCGTATCATCATCCAAAATAAGTGTGTATATGAAATTTCAGCTCAATTGAGAGCTTTAAGATGAATTTTATTAACTATTGAAAATTTGAACAAGATAAAGGGAGATAGTGAAATAATAGTAGGAATTGAAAAACATGAGACTTTGCTCACCTTTCTTCAAAAGTTCCCCAGGCCATTAAAGCAGATTCTATATTTTTAATTGTGGTACTGACTTTTTCCCACTTTTCATCCCATGAATCTCTTAAGTGTCTCATCTCTTTTCGAATCTGGTCTCGCCCCTCCATACTTAAACTCAAATAAATTAGTTCACCAGCATCTGTCACTGATGATAATATTGGACTGTTTTGTTCCTTTTTGGCTAAGAGTTCCTAAGTAAAATAAAATATGTTTAGCAATTCAGTTAGATGCAGGCATATTTGAATTAATTTGTAATTTTATACAACAGTAATTATTTAAACAAAAGCTTATAACTTCTTGGGAAAAACTGATACTAAATTATAAAAAGTACCAATTAATCTACATTTATATGTTGCAAATAAGAATAATAAATTATGGTTGAACAAAAAGTAATAAAGAAATACCCACAGGATAATTTCACAGTAAAAAATCTATCCTCTTATCATTTTATTATATTTGAGTTTCTTACAAAAATACAAAATTTATGTAAAGTTTACTGAAAAAATGTAACAATACATACAGATTGATTGTTATTAATATCAAACTTAAAAACAGAAAAACCAATTGAGACAAATCTCATAGATTTGAATCATGATCAAGAATGAGGAAGACAACATATACGAGTTGTCAACCCAAACTCCATACTTCCACATCATACCAACAGTATGATTTTGAACCTCAGCACAACAACATGCACCAACTCCTTTACACAGTAAATCTTTAGAGAAAAGCCAGTACTTGAACTCGCAATTTGGCTGTACAATGACAGATAGGAACACGTGATGAGCCTTCTGTTACCATGATGATTATCTTTTTCATCATATAAAATATTTTATTATTCTCATATATTTCAGATCAACAGTACTGTGTGATTTTTGCAATTTCAAAATGCATATTTTAATTTTGCTCTCTAGAGCTTTGGATGATGGGTAATTTTTTTTTTTATCATAAAAAGTTTGACAGCTACTTAGAAGAAAAACAAAGTTAGCATGCAAAAGATTTAAAAAATTAAATATAACATACAAAAATTAGAATACTTTCTCATAAGTTTTACATTAAACTACTTTTTTAGTTTTTGTATTCATATTATTTACAAAATGAAATTATTTTAATAACATCACAAGGAAATTTTTTAAAATATATACTTGATTTAATTCTAGTTAACATTTAATTTGTGTATTTATATAGATATATTTTTCAATAATTAAAATACAAATTATTGTAAATAACCACTTTCTGGAGCCTTACTTTAAGGGACTGCAGTTTTGATTGCAATGTTTCTTTATCTCCTGATACATCATAATTTGATTCTAATTGTTTATCCATCTCATTCAACCAGTTTTGTAGAGTAACTTTAGATGTTTCATATTCTTTTTTAACTTTCAGAAGTCCTTCCAGTCTTCTCAAAGCCTCCTAAAAATATAACATAAATATCAACAAAAAATTATATATTACAAAGAAAATTATATAAAAAAAAATTTTAATAAAAGAATCACATACAAGAAGCAAAGCAAAATTGGAATATTTAGAATACAGTAATATATTTGAACAAAGCATTTATTTTATATTAAAGGAATATTTGAGGTGCATTCAAGTTTAATGTACCTGGAGGGTTCTTTCAAGAGCTTGGAACCTAGAAGTAACTTGAGATGTCTGAGTTTTAAGTCTAGCTTCTGGATTTTCTGTACATATTTCATGCATGATTTGGAGCAAATCATCCAAATTCTTCTTTTTAAGACTCAGTTCACTTTGAAGGTTCTAAAACAATTTAAAAGTTATGAAATAATCATTCATAAGCAAACATAAAAAAAATTTCAATGTAATTATACAAAGAATGTCCTCGTCATCCAATTAAATTTTTCCACTTTCATAGATTATCTATAAACAGTTTAAAAACAGAGAAATAATTCAACCTTAAAATTATCTTATTTTAAAGGACGTTCTTATACTTCACCAGTAATTGCCATTGTATTTTACAGTATTAATGTTATAAAGCGTTTTTAAGAAGTTCTGTTAAATGCCAAAATATTTATATTACTTCATATGAAAACTTGTAGAAATACAATCTACAAATATATATATATATATATTTTTTGTTAAATCTTTTCATATCTTCTTATGTGAATATTTAAACAGGCACTAACAAATTTGAAAAAAATTGCAGTAAAAAATTCTAAATAAAAATTTAACAACTAAAAAAAAAAAAAAAACTTCTACTTTTTTTCAAAATTTTAGTTTCAAAGAAAAGAATTTCAACAAGAATTAAACATTATAAAAATTCAAACCTTATAATTTGTAGTATAGTTTTATGAGAAATAAAAAAAATTAAAGAATAATAGTAAACACTTAAACAAAATTAGAGAAAATTTCATGACCAGATGATTGGCAATATTCTAAAACTTATAAAATTACAGGCAGAAAAAAAGAAAGCATCTTAAAACTATACCTTGACAACCTGTAACTGCTGCTGGATATCATTAAGCTCAACTTGCTGTGTCGTCACACTCTTTACTTTAGATTCCATATCTCTCAGCCATGAACTAAAATTTTCATATTCAGTCTCATATTTCTGCCATGCATTTAGGTTTTTCAAGAGTGACGCTTTTATAGTAGAGATTGAAGATACAAATGATTCCCATTCATTGTTAGATTGATTGATGACAGACTGTATTTCTGAGTGACGTTCAGCAGGCAAGACTTGAATGATATTTGCAGCAGTAACTTCCAGTTTTGTTTTCTTATTTTCTCCTTGTACAAGATTAGATTCAATTTCCTAAATGAAAATATAAATAATGTTTTAAACTCCCTTTCATGGAATCAGCGAAAAATCCTGAAAACACATTACTCCCAATTTTAAAAAAATAAGATTTAATATTCAATGAAATAATGATAGCAATAGCAAAGCTCAAGATTAAACTTTGTTAGCAATATTAACATTGAAATCAGTAATTCATAAAATGGCAACATACATAACATGAATCAAGCTCTTTCTTTCTTTAAGATCCATTATTCTATTAAATAAATTATTCCTTATTACTAAATATTTTTTCATTTACCTTTAAATCAAGCATAACAACCTACTAATGAAAAAAAAAAAGCATTCTAAAAAAACCCAAGTCTTTAAAATATTAGCCTTTATATTCATGTTTTACAAAATGAGCATCATTGAAAATTCTATTTATTTGTATTTATATAATATTGAAAAAGACTATGCTAATCAATTTAGTTCATTACAGTTAAACCGCTTGTGAAAGTCATTGATAAATTACCAAACAAATGATAAGTTCCATGACAGTTAATTACAATTTAAGTAAAAGAATTTAAAACTAATATTCTTGAAGTAAAATTTAATTTATTAAGTTGTTATAACAGATATACACTTTGTAAGCAAAATATCACAATTAAATAAATATTTATCTAAGCACATGGGCACATAAATTTTCTCATTTTCTGATAGTTTCTTAGAAGAAACTTTTTAGAATAACAAAACTTAATAGAAGTCAAATGATTGGTAAATTCCCAAAATTAATTTAGGAGACATTTCATGATTATCAGATATTATAACAACAGCAATTTAAGGAATAAATGGTAAACAATTCAAATTTCTAACTTAGAATGTTTTGACTTAATTTACTCCAGACCACTATTTTGTAATCATAATACAAAATAAGGTCCATGAAGTTTTAAGCATTCAATAAAAGTGTGCTTCTATATCATAAGTATTTCTGAAACAAAAGTCAAAAGTTCTCTAAATTTAAAAGGAAGAAAATTTCTTTTTTAAATATAAATAATCTTTTAGCTTAAGATTAATAACACGAGAAAAATAAAACGTTCTTAGTATTATTTATGTTACCCGAATTCATAGTTTTATACTTATGTTATAATAGACCAATTTTTAACAATATATAATCCATTTAAAAAGAGTAAATATAAATAAAACAAGCAATATAAAAAAAAAATTTTAAGTGAATTCGTACTTAGATCAACAACAACAAAATTTTTACTTTAGTTACTTTTTATTAAATAGTTACAATTAATATAAATATGTATATACATATGACAGAATCACAACATTGAGTGGCAATTAAGTTAATTACCATTAAAGTATCGAATTGTCATCCAAAACAATCGCGTATATAAAATTTCAGTTCAACTGAATGCTTTAAAATGTGAGAAAAACAATTGTGTACAGAAAATTTCAGCTCAAATGAGCACTTTAAAATGTGAGGAAAAAAAATCTTTTAAAGTTTTGACACAAATTGCCAAAAATGATGCCAATGTGGCTGTATTTGTAATTCTTTGAATAATTAGTTTTAATCAATTAATTTTTATTATAATTATAAATAAATTACTGAATTGTCATCCAAAATAAGCGTGTATATAAAATTTCAGCTCAATGGAGTACTTTAAAATTCATTTTATTAACGATAGAAAATGTAAACAAGATAAATATATAGAGAGAGTGAGCTAATAGTAGGAATTGAATAAACCTGCATTAAATAATTATAAGTTTACCTGTAACAAGCCTAGTTTTGCTTCTAAGCTGTATCGATCTCCAACAAGATCAGGTTTACATGAAGACAATTTTTCTGTATTGGTTAACATCCATCTTTGGTAATCCTGGAGAGCTAATTGATAGCGACGTTCAACAGATGAGGATAAGAAGTTTGCAATTTTGGATGCAGTGTTTTTGACCTTTTCATACCTGAATAACACACAGAAGGGGAAAAAGTAATTAAATCCTTCATTTCAAATACTCCTGAAAATATTTGTCAGTGACTTTAAAACTAAAAAAAATTATAGTTTAAATTTTTACCTCTTTTGTAAATTGTTGCTTTCTTTTTCAATGTAAGAAGTGTCTAATTTGGAATGTTTCTGTTTGCTTTGACCAATTTTAGCATCTAACTGATCAAACTTATTCTTATGGGCTAAAATCTCTGCTTCCAATTGCTGAAAGAAATAAAAATGTTAGATATGGCTGTTTAGAATGAAATAAATTTACATATTCAATTCAAAACAAAATTTTATATTTATTTCTAGAAAAACTATTAACATTAAAAGATGAAAAATATTCAAAATAATCTGTGTCTGACATGCAATAAAGTATTTTTACATTCCTACTCTTTGCATATTTAATCAATATATTTTAATTATACACTATTAGTACCTTGCAGATTTCATGGTTTTGTAAAATAGCTTCATCATCAGCGGACACATCTTCACATTTTGAAATATTTTCCCTCATGAGACGAAGCCAATCATTCAACTCTTGCAACTCTTTCTTTATATCGTCCTCTTCAATTCCAAGTTCTGAAATACAACTTTGAAGTCTCTTAGCCAAATCTTCGGCCTCTTCAAAATGATTCTCTATAACAGTTTTTAATGATGACAATGTTGGAATCTCAGCATTGTCATTTAAATTCCTAAGAGACTCAATCTTTGTAAATAGACCCTTCTTCATTTCTAAATGTGTAGTTAATTCACTCTGAAAAAGAAAAGAAATGAAAACAATATAAATAATAGCTAGATTAAGCATAAAATGGTACTTACGTAATATCGCAACAATCGCCAACGTTCACGATAATGCGAGTGGTCACGGTAGTCTAGTGGTCAAGGTGGCTGGCTTGTCATGAATTCAAGCCCAGCACCACTGAAGACCCGCCGTGTAAGGAAGCGATGCGCGTTAAATCTGTCGAGAGCTCAAACGTCTTCCCGTTGGTGTGATGTGGTAGTTAGACGAGGGATGGCAGCTCAGGTGTCGTCCTCGTTACTTGACTACGGTTCAAATTATAAGGTCCGTCGCCAAAAGCCATTGTGTAGTTGAACAGTGCGACGTTAATATTCACTCACTCATGATAATTCGCCAAGTCGGCAAACCCAATTTCCCAAGTGTCGTATACGCTGAATTGGCAATCACATGTGATTCGTTTCAAATAATCTCGCCAATAAGTTGCGATAATACGTAAGTACCGAAAAAATTTTAACATTAATTATAAATTAAAAACTATTGCAACATAAATTTGTTACATTTAAAAGTACCAAATGAACATCCAAGCACACAGTTTTCCCAATGCCTTACAATAAAATAATCTTAACATATGTGAATCTATGTGTTTTGGTTTATTATTAATGTTAACAAAATTAAGCATGCAAAAAACATAAATAAAACAAAGCAATTACACACAATACGTATTTAACCAATGAAATATATATCAATACGATTTTATAACAACGTAATGAGCTGCAACTACAAGAAAATCAGATATTTTATATTGTATTGTGTTTTTATTAATAACAGCAAATGCAATTTTTATTATTTTCATTTCTTGCAATTTATTTATTTTTAAAATTAAAACGTTCCAAGATATACACATTACAAACAAGCTTCACCTTAGAAACAGATATATATATATACATTACATATTACAATATCGAAATTTCTATGCCTATTTAAATTATTGATTATGTGAAATTTATAATCTGTTTATGTGTACGATATATTTTGAAAATATTTATTTATTTTCTTCGATAGAACTAATTACAATAAGCAAAGTCACTTATAAGAATAGGTTATAAATGCATTGCACTTTGGATCTTACTTTTTATTTAACAAAACTAAAAAAATTCTATTTTTATTAGATTGTAGATGCAATAAAAAAATAATTATAAAAATTATACTGTGCAACTTTTTTTTTTTAATTATCTGTTTGACAATTGTATATTTTCGAGAAGCCAAGAATTTTTTGGAAATTTTTTTTTAAAGTTAAAAGTAAGGAATCGGTCTATATACGCGGTTCGCTATTCTCGGAAAAAAAGTTGTCCACATAAACGTGTTAAAAAACAAAACATTTTCCATTAGCCACGGGCAAGTTATTTTAATCATTTAAATTTTAGAATGTTTTAAGTGGAATTTTTATTAAAAAAACCCCATAAATTTTTTAAAGTCAGAGTCTAAATCCAAGTTTCTGAATAGTTTATAAAATCCACATTCAGTCATTGAGATGTCTGAATGCATATGCGATCATTGTACAGCGAATTTTCTTTCCAGGGTATGAAACATAGGTTGACGATCCCATTGCATACGAATTTCTCTTCCCGTTTATTTTCTATACAAACAAACAGACAAACAAATAATATAAAAAAAAATTTAAGTCAACTGCTACTTAGGTCAACAAAGAAAAATTTTACTTTAGTTTCTTTTAAATAGCTAGAATTAATATAAATATGTATATACATATGACAGAATTACAATATTAAGTGACAAATAGAGAAAGCGATTTTCCTTTCATATATGGTGTAGGACTATCTTTTTTTTGTTCGCTACTATTTATTCATTAATTTAATTTAACTATTCTAATAAAATAGTAAAGTAAAAAAGAAATCACATTCTTGGAAATTAAGCCAACCCAGGTGGGATTCGAACCCACAACCTTTGGTTTAAAAGTTCAATGCGCTACAGGGACACAATGAATGAATTTGTTTCTTTTCTATATATGCTGTTGGACTATTATTTTTGTTACTATTTATTCATTTTTTAAATTTAATTAATGAATTAATATTTGGAAAAACTGTATCAACATCAAGTGTGTTATCCACTACAAGTTTAAAAAAATGTATTTGAATTTGAATGGATGAATAGAAAGTATTTTATTAATGATTGAAAATAAGCTCCTTATAAATATATATATATATATCTATATAGGGAGAGAGTGAACTTATAGTAGGAATTAAAAAAAGAGGCATAGAAAGTATAACTAGCACAGATAGTGTACAAGATAACAAACCAATTCGCAGGGGAGAGGAATGTGTTAGTTTAAGATAGCGTTGCCAGAGATAAAATTATCATCGTTGGCGTCTGGCGTTTTACTTTACAGTAACTTGATTGAAAATATTATTCCACTCATTTAGCAACATTTTCGCCCTCAAGGCAAACATGTTTGAAAATTACAGGGATTTTTTAAAAAATCTATTTCGGCTAATTTATAATTTTTTGAAGAAAAAATGCACAAGTTTGGCTTATATTCGAAAATATACTGTTATAAGAAAGTTTAACTTTAAAAAAAAAAGATATTTGGGAGAGTAAGAAACACTATTCTACAAAGAACCATTATATTATGCTTTTCTGAAAGACTACCTTGTAACGATCCAGAATTAAATCAGCCTTTTCACGACTTTCAAAGTTGTTAATCTCTTCATTCAAACATCTGCAAATTTCTGTAGCCCAAGCAATTATTTCTTCTTTCTCACAATCAATTTGTTGCCAAACGACCATTTGGGATTCAAGATTCTGAAGTCTTGATTCAACTTCTTTCCAGATATCTTGCCATCTCTTTTTGATGTTAGAATAATTTTCTTCCAATTTCGAAGCATCTTGAACATTGTAGGATGTCAGTTTATCGCACAAGTCTTTGGACTTTTGCATGTAAGTATCAAGTTCGTAGTGATGAGTTTTTAGAATCTCACTTCCAGACTAAAAAAAAAGCAAAAGAAATTAAGTTTAGAATTGTCTTGTGCTAGTTAAGATAATGTATTTTAAAAGCTTATATCAAAGGTTTAAAACATACAAACATCAAAAGTACACATTATAACAGAGCATTTTTTGTTCAAGAAAGAAATACATTTTGAAAAAAATAATTAATTGAACTAATAACCACACATAATATACTTTTAAATACTATTTCAAAATCTAATACAATATATATATATATATGTAAAGGGAAAAGCTTATAAAGTCTACAAATTTTTAAAGCACCAGATCTAATTGCTCAACAGTAATAACAACAAGAAGAAAAAAATTAAGAGGCTGGGTGGCGTAGTTGGTTAATCGCTGGCTTTGTACGACTAAGTTTGCGGGTTCGACGCCGGCTCAAAACGGTGGATTTTCGTGATATAGAAAATCGACAGTGTCTATGTCGTATGATTATGCGGTATGTTAAAGTTCCTAGAGTGCCTGTTTGACTTGGGAGCTCTCGGCAAAACTAAATTCCTGGTACCATTCCGTATCGTCAGAGCTCAGGTGCCTCCCTCTGGGGAGGAAATTAGGCGTTAAAATTACATTGCGGCGACTGGTATTCCACCTATATGGTGCAGCAAAAAAAGTGATACCAGCTCCCAGGAAAATGTACTAGGTCAGCAATGGAAAATACGAATACGCAGTCCCATTGGAAATCAAAAAAATAATCAATTAAAACCATGTGTAAAACATCCATTTAACTTAGTAACAAAAAAATTTAATGTTTCAATAAAAAATGAGCTCACTCTTATTCTTCTACAATTATATAAATTAAGTATGTATTACAGTCATAACAATAAAATAAACTTGATTTGGATTTAGAAAGCAACAAATAATTTTAAAGAAGTTAGAAATATTATTTCAATTAATAATTTTGCTCATATCTTACACACATTCATAAGAGTAAAATAACATTTAAAAGTAAAATACACCTTACTTTAGCACACAGTTAATTTATTAATATAATGCCTTGTTTTAAATTGATTTGAGAAAAGTTCAAGCAGAGTTTTAAGTAAAATGTTACTAATTATAATTACTATTTCAGCCTTTTTTTGAGGGGAGGGGGTATTATAACATAGAATTAGAAATTTCTCAATCTTTCTCTATTATAAGGGGGTATTATACATTAGATTTAAAAAAAGTACAATAAATTGGCATCACAAATAGTTTTAAATTAAATTCTTTAAATATAGTAAAATCAGACATCTATTTGTACTATTTTTTACCATGCTCAAATTAGTTAAAAATTCAAATATAAAATTATAAGAAATTACATAAGTTGATTCAATAAAAATACATTTTGCTTTACCTAAATTATTATGTTGTCATTTTTTGCATATTAGATGTGTACATTTTCAAATTACAAAATTAAAAATAATAAAAAATCAAAACAAATACAAGAAAAAATTATTTTTCCAAAAGATTAGATATGGATTAGATTTTATTTTAGATTAATTACCTTAGCTTTCTCCAAGAGCTTTGAAACTTGCACAGAATCACAAGATACATGATTTGGTGGCTTTACTGCCTGTGAAGCATTATTCATTGCATTCTGCAATTTTCCTTGAAGGCTGTTGCATTCTTTCCATAATTGTAAAAGGTGAGCCACTGATTTCTCTTTCTGAGACAAATCTGAGGACAATTGTTCCCACTGTTTATCAGTTGCTGTCAAATAACCTTGAATTGTTGAAAAGGACGATGAATCTTCTTCAATTAGTGAGCGACCAAGTTGATGAACCACGGAATATGCTGATGTCTGATCCTCCATTTCTTTGTGCAGTTCCTAATGAAATAAATGGAAACAACAAATATAAAAATGTCCTTAAAATTATGGGTACTTATATAATATCGCAACAATTCCAACGTTCAAGATAACTCGCCAAGTTGGCAACCGTGATTTCGCATGTGTCGTACGCGTTGAAATGGCAACCATGTGCTTCGTTTCCTGTGATGTCGTCAACACGGTTGCGATAATACGTAAGCACCAAATTGTGATATACACAGTAAAAATCATATCAAGAATAACAGCGCAAGAAAATATTTTTAATGAAATAAGAAGTTTAAATAAAGCTTCACTGTAATCGGATATTAATAGTGATATTATTTTAAGGAAAAAAAAAACAATCTGTATATTTATACATTTGGTGTGCAAAAATTACTTACGTATTATACCGTCGATCAATTTCTTCAAATTAAAAAACGTCGCCAAACGCCACGATACGCAACCAATAGTGGAAAACCGTTCTCGCGAATGTTCCAAAACAATAACAATGACAGCATTTGGCGACATCTTATGAATTGATGATGGCTTTTTTATTTGGCGAAATTGGTCGACGGTATAATACGTAAGTACAAAACTTTCAAGAATATAACATCATACATAACTCATAAAAGATATTTCCAGAAATACATAAAAATGTCAGGCAACCCCCCCCCCCTTTAAATTAATAACCGAATTTCCAATATCCGTAAATATTTACTAATATCTTTTTGAAATGATGGTTTACTGTAACTTATGAAGGAAAAATACTCAAAATGCTTTATTGATTGTATTTTTGAGGAGTTTTAAAGTACATTAAATTTCTCAAGCTGTAAGAAAGAGTTATGAATAATTCTTCTTATTATTAAAAATAGGGTAAAAAAGATACTAAGCAGCTTTAAAAAAAAAGTCAAAAAACAACTATTTTATGAACTGAGACAGAAAATAATTTTGCATACTACAATAATTATAGTATATGGTGAAACAATAAATGTTACCGCTAAAATTCATACTTCTCAACAATTCTTTATCCAGATAATTTAATATATTAGTGATTAGTTTGAAACAAATAAGTCTATGCACATACACAGGAGGCACGTCTTACGGCATGTACCAACTAGGCCTGGGCCTAAGTGGAGGCCTCGTTTCGTCCCCTACTCAGCCTCAATAAGATCATGATTTGAATACTTTTAATGGTTGAATGTCATTCCCGGACATATTCTCCTAAAAACTGGGAAATTTTAACTACATGTCAACTGGCAACAGTAGAAAGATTGTATGTCTTTCCACTGTTGAGTGTGATAGCCGGTTGAGACGGTTTGTGCCTAGGTTTATGAGACTGTGAGTCATTTGTTGTTTCAGATTACCATTAGTATTTGTGCTATCTAAGGGTGCACAGGCACGGACGTCTTACGACTTCTTGAGGCGCTGAGCCCTTATGCAAAAAGTAGGCCTCTATACAAATGTAGGCCCCACATATATGACCCTCTTAAATTAGACAGTACATAGCATACGTAGTCCAATACTTGTACAAACAATAACCTGAAACCAAATAAATGTGCATGACTTACAATCGCACAAACCGGCTTGACCGACTGCCACCTTTTGACAGAATGAGTAATAATGGAGAATGGTGGTAGGCCTAGGCCATAACATGGACGATGGTCATCACATGTAACTCGTTGACATATCGTCCGAAATTCCCAGTTTATCAGAGAATACAACCGGTAAAAATATTTGACCATTGATATTATTTGAATCATTATCTTACTAAGACTGAGTCGAGAAAGAGACGTGGCCCTGTTCCCGGGCCCATGTCTTAAAACGTCCCTGGTCACGGGTTTTGCACTACTTTTGCATAGGGCCAAGGGCTACAAAAAGTCGTAAGATGTCTCCGGGCCTCAAGAATTCTTAAGACGACCCTGTAAGTCTGTATAAAAATTTAAAATATTAAAAATAAACTAATGTAAAAAAACTGAACTTACTTTAAGAACTTTGAGTTGTTGCTCAAAATCAGCAAAAGTCGATGACTGAAATTGCATATCATCAATTCTTTTATTAACATTTGAAAGCCATTGGCATAAGGCCTCATATTTCTTGTTGAACTCATCCCATTTCTTGCTCAGCTTGTTGATACCTTCCTGTTCAAGAGTCAGTAAGTCTTTCACAATCTTCAACAGACGCTGAATATCAGTCAAACGATCCGCAACAGTAACAGGTAACGTCGTGTTTCGATCGCGAATAATTTGGTTGACTTTTTGAAACAGTTCATCGAGGGTTGAAACTTCAGTCACTTTCTTTTCGTATTCTCTCTGTAATCTTGAAAGCTCATCATCAGCATTTTGTAATTCGTCAGCAGCGTACTTTTTGCCCTCAATTTTATTCTTCAGCAATTCAATGTTTTCATACATGTCTTTGTACCATGCTTCAAAGTCCAAACGCTTCTGAAGCAGCTTTTGTTTCTTGGATAGCAGCTCTTCAGTGTTTTGGTAGAGTTCTGAAAGTTTCGAATACAATGTTGTTATTTCTTCAATTTCTGAAGAGTCATGGGAATCGCTTAGTTTTTTCACTTCTTCGTATATTCCATTGAAATCAGTTTGGCGGCTGTCATTTTCAATTTTTAGTAACTAAGGGGGACAAAAGATAGCAGTGTTAAACAAGGAAATCTAAAAATTAGAAGGTTTATGATAAAAATTAGATTTTATAATATTTCACTCCTAAAGCGAGAAAGAGAAAAATCATCAATGAAGCTCAAAACTTTTAAAATTTTAATAGTAACATACTATTGTTTCAGGAAAAGTATTAAAAACTTAAAATATTTTTATATAATACCTTTCATCCTTTAACTTAACAAACCATAAATGTATTATTTTATACAGAACAAAAAGCAAATTGCAAAATTTATGGTATTTCAGTATAAATTTTTAAAATTGTTCATGTATAATCTAATAGAAATTTTTTTAATAATAACAAAAATGCTCACAAGAAACACCTTTCATTGTTAACTTAACTCAGTGGCGCAACAGCCTAGTAGGGCTAAGGCCTTCTGTGCCCAACTCAGTATGTGACCATGGGCTCTGAGGTGCATGAACAGATGTTCCGGTCAGGTGATCAGTCTGACGCAAACCCCCAGTGTTAAGTTCCCAAGCAAGCTTGATACTCATTTATCGACCCACTGAAGGGATGAAAGGCCGAGTCAATGTTGCCCAGCCAGGGATTTGAACCTCGGACCTGCGATGCACTAACCACTCAGCCACTGGGCTTCATTCATTATTAATACTTTTACTATTTATGCATGATCATATGAGCACAATTATAACTAAAAGTGTCCATAAAAATCTCTCTCTCTCTCTTAAACACTAATTTTACTAAAGGAAAATGCAAGCATAAGTGTAAAAAGATCCTATAATCTTTTTTTAGCAGAACTCTCTCTTGCTACATAATTATACTCTTTGATTATTTCTTCCTCTATTACTGAGTACTTTGAAACAAATTTGATGAATAAAAAATAATAAATACCAAATATTAAGAAAGAAATTGCAAAGCAAAAACACATTTTTTTATTCTGAACTTATTTATAATATTTTTAAAAATATAAAAATTTTCAGTCAGATGTTTTAAATTCAAACATATATCATATCAAGTATGCAAATATCATAATTGAAAACCATATAAGTATTATAAAAATTTAAAGAAACTTCTCTAATTAAATATGAATGTTTAATGTATGTAAATATGTACCTCGATGTTCTTTAGGACTGCTTCTATCTGGTCAACAAATATATCATCAAATTTATGCAACTGGAGCTTCACATCTTCTTCCCAGTGAGTAAAAGTATCTATTGTTTTGAGAAGTTGTTCCTGCTCTGCAATAGAAGAACCCAAATGGATTTGATGCCTTCGGATTCGGTCGCCAAGTTCATCTATACGTTTCTGAATATCAGAAGTTTGAACATGGAGCGCCATGACTGCTTTGGGAGATAAATGTCCAGAAAGATCTTCTATATCCTTAGTAATGGTTCGGACATAATTTCTTTTTTCATCCACTTCAGAGCTCAATGCCTGTATGTAGAATTATAAATGTTCTCAGTGATAAGAATAAAAATAAACTAGACATTTTGTTTAATAATACCTAAAGTAAAATAAAACATTTCGATTGTATCAATAATTAAAAATAATTTTAACTTTAGATTAAACAAGTAATATAAAAAAATCAAGTCAATTTAAGTCAATTCCCACAAGAATTTATTTTAGTTACTTTTTATTAAATAGTTACAATTCTCATATAAAAATGTATATACATATGACAGAATCAAAGCATTAAATGACAATTAATTTATATTAATTATCATTAAAGTATCGCATTGTCATCCAAAACAATCGTGTATATACAAGGGGTGATCAAATGAAAATGTACGAAACGACACGGTGGGTACAAATATAGACTTTATTCAAAATATACACCATAGGCCTGAGCACAACGATCTCACTGATGAACAAGCCGCAGGATTCCTTGTTCCCAGAATTCCTGTGGCTGTGACGAGACCCAGTCCTTCACAGTGTCCTTGAGTACGTCGTCCGAGTTGAAGCGCTTTCCTTTCAGGTGTTTCTTCAGTGGACCAAACACATGGAAATCGCAGGGTGACATGTCCGAACTGTAGGACGGATGATCCACCGTCTCCCATTGGAACTTGTCCAGTTCCATTTGTGTGACTCTGGAGACGTGTGGACGCGCGTTATCATGGAGCAGAACCACACCCTCCGTGAGCAGCCCCGGTCTTTTGTTCTTGATGGACCTGCGTAGGCGTCGGAGTGTCTCACAGTACACATCGGAGTTAATGCTTTTTCTGTGCTCGAGTAATTCTGTGCTCGCATCATTTGGACGCCACTTTTTATAAGAGCCTTTGCTCTCTCCTGCGCATGCGGGCACTCGCGCATGATCCGATCCCAGTCAGAGTCTCCAATAGCATCCCGAGATGTCTCGCTACATTCTCCCTTGGCGGAATATGCAAATATTTAACTGTTTCATTTTTATGTCGTTTCGTACCTTTTCATTTGATCACCCCTTGTAAAATTTCACTTGAACTGTTCAGCTTTGAAATGTGAGGGGAAAAAAATATTTTAAAGGTTTGACCCAAGTCACTAAAAATGAAACCAAAGTGGCTGTATCTGTAATTCTTTAAATTTTTTTTTTTATTTCAGTCAATAATTTTAATTAATTATAATTAAATTATCGTATTGTTACCTAAGAAAATAGTGTACAGAAAATTTGAGCTCAAATGAACACTTTAAAAAATGTGAGCAAACAAAAACCTTTTCAAGTTTTGACATGCCAAAATTGTCGCAAAGTCACCCAAAATGATGCCAACGGCTGTAATTGTAATTCTTTGAATAATTAGTTTTAATGAATTAATTTTTATTAATTATAATTAAATTACTGTATTGTCATCCAAAATAAGTGTGTATATAAAATTTCAGCTCAACTGAGTGCTTAAAAATGCATTTTATTAACGATTGAAAATTTGAACAAGATAAATATAGAGAGAATGAGCTAATAGTATAGGAATTAAAAAAAGCAAGCACATTGATTAAAAATTATAATTTCACATCAACATACCCTTAGTTTTGCTTTTAATTCTTCAAGCTTTTGAATATTAACAGTTTGAGTAGATGTTATATTTTCAACTTTTTCCTCTGTTATTTCAAGCCATTTTATTACATCTTCTTGTTTAATACTAATGCCTTCCCAAAGAACAATTACTGACTGCAATTTTTCTATCCATTCTTGGATAGTCTGGGCAATGTCTTTCCACTGATCTTGCAGCTGAATGAATTCACATTGAATTGATGCATCTGATAACTCTTTAGCTGTTTGTGTACCAACATCGGATAGATAATTTATTTTTTGATGACAATGCTCACAGAATGTCTGCAATAAAGAAAATAAATTAAATAACATGAATAATTATTTAACAAATTATATAAAAGTTTTTTTTAAAAGTCACTTCTTACTTAGATCAACAAAAAAAAATTATTTTAGTTACTTTTTATTAAATAGTTACAATTAATATAAATATGTATATACATAGAACAGAATCACAACATTAAGTGGCAATAAATTTTCATTAATTATCATTAAAATATCGCATTGTGCCATTCAAAACAATCGTGTATATAAAATTTCAGTTCAACTGTTCAGCTTTGAAACGTGAGGGAAAAAAAATCTTTTTAAGTTTTGACCCAAGTCGCTAAAAATGAAGCCAACGTGGTTGTATCTGTAAATAATTAATTTCAGTCAACAATTTTAATTAATTATAATTAAATTATCGTATTGTTACCCAAAACAATAGTGTATAGAGAATTTCAGCTCAAATAAGCGCTTTTTAAATAAACTGTATTGACATTCAAAATAAGCGTGTATCTTAAACTTCAGCTTAATTGAGTGTTTTAAAATGCATTTTATTAACAATTGAAAATTTGAACAAGATAAATATATTTATAAATATAAAGAGAATGCAAACTAATAGTAGAAATTGAAAAAAAGAAAAAAAAAGAGGGGAAGTAATAATATGATAAGAAAATATTAATAAGAATTTTAAAACATTTGTTAATAAATTAAAAATCATAATTAATTTTGCTTGGGTTTTAAAAAATAATAAAAAATATAGGAAATTTTAAAAAAAAAACCTCACGATTTTTATACATGTTGTCATATTAAAGTGCATAACAAGTTCTTATTTTTAAAGATTAATTGATTGTTTATTAATATCACATTTTAAGGCATCATGAAGGCTATTCGCAGTGGACCTCGTAATGTTAACTTCGATCGAGTGACTACCACACCCCGCCAACGGGAGGACTATGAGCCTCCCAGGGACATCTTAAGACTTCTTGAGGCCTTGGGCCCCTCGCAAAAGTAGGCCCAGTACCCCTACATAAATGAAGGCCCCACCTATGACCCTTAAAAGTAGACAGTACATAGCATACGTTGTCAAATACTCGTAAAAACAATAACCCGAAACAAATAAATGTGCATGACTTACAATCGCACAAACCGGTTCGACCGACTGCCGCCTTTTGACTGAATGAGAAATGATGGTGTATGGTGGTAGGACTAGGCTTATACATTGACGATGGTCATCACATGCGGTCAGTTGAAATTATCTGGATCATGATCTTATTAAAGCTGAGCCGAGAACGAGTCGAGGCTTTTATTGCAGCTGAGGCCCTGGGCCCAGTTGGCCCATGCTTTAAGACGGCCCTGGAGCTTCCACATATTTATATACATCAGCCTCTCCACACGGCAGGTATTCAGTTGTACTGGGACTTACACGCAAGCCCCACAAGTTCGTGACAATTTACTGTGGTCACTGGTCTTCAATGGCACCAGGACTCGAACCTTCTATTCGGTAACGCCAATCACAAGTTACCGACCACGACCACGACCAAGATTTTCAGTGCGTCTTAAACAGCGAAATTATTATTTTCAAAAACTGATATATTAAAAATTGTTCCTTTGCGGCACCTGGACTCCATCGCACAACTCGACAAAAACAAACTCGACCACGAGTTCGCCAACTACTCGGCTACGGCAACCACCCCATTTTTTTTTAATGCAACATAAATTAAAACAGTTAACGGAATTCCTTATAATAAAACTAAAGCTTCTAAATTTGTTTTAAAAAAATACAAAATAAGGAAGCTGAAGAAGTAATCTACAAAATTTAAAATAAAGAAGGAAAACATAAAATATAAATAAAATATTCAAATGTTAAGACAATAAAGAATAGATTAAAAAATTTTTTATTACTAAATAAATAGACTACATCATAAATTCAAATTTTTAAATTTAATAATATAAGAGATTTAATTTTTTGACATTTAATTGATTTGAAAATTTGAACAACCTTAAACTAAATATTTTTTAGATAATTTATACACATTTTAATTAAACATCACTGGATATTTTTTTTTATTTCAATCATGTAGACCTTTTATATGTTTATCAAAAAGTCTACATTATACCAAGACCAACATTAATAAGTTTTACAAAGAATATATACTGAGTTGCTACAAAAAACTATTCTTATTTAGAAATACAGTCCATCTTTTTACAAATTAATATTCATTAACTATTAATACACATAAACAATAAATTTACCAAAAAATAAAACAAAAATCAAGGAAAATTTCATTTAAAATAATTAAGAAAAAGGCTGTAGATCAGCGATTCCCAAAGTGGTCTATATAGACCCCCAGGGGTCTATAAAGACCTCCAAGGGGTCTACGTTAGCCAAAAATTAATTTGGGGGTCCATGAGGTGAAGTGGGGGTCTATCACAGTGGGCTTTCATTAGACTAGATCGCGACATTAATTTTAAAAGAAAATTTTTATAATCAAGTGGAAACCAAATTTTACCTATATATATATATATATTTAACAGATTTATTTACTAAATATAAAAATGAAGTTAGTTTGCATTTATAAGGTGACAGCATAAATTTTATTAAAACAAGAATCATTTCAGCTTTTCTTTTCTGAGTTAAGCTAGTATAATACTGGAGGTCACTAATTTTCTAAATTTGCCACAGACAATCTGTCAGAATGTTTTAACCTACGTTCAACATTTAAATGCCTTTAATTCAGATTTTGAAACCAGGTTTGAGAATACTTTGATTATGGCAATACTACAATAGGCAATGAATTCATACGGTCATATTGAAAAAAAAACGTCACATTACAATAGGAACTGATCAAAGATCTTAAAGTTTAGAAACGGATGCCAGCAATTTTGGCTTTAAAAAGTCAAATCTGTAATTTGTCCCGACTTATGGAATATCGTGAGGAAGTGCTTCATTGCTTTTCCTAGTGTGAAGGAGTTTCAGCACGATTGTGAATCTCCAAAATAAAATAATAATAATAATAAAGAAAAAAACTGGACACTAATAATAGAGAATATTTAAGGTTAAACTAGACAAGATTGTTACCAAATGTTGAAAATTTGATATTATAGTGCTAGAGATTCATCCCTCCCATTAAAATAATTTGTTTGTTTTTAGTGCTTTTTAAATTTTAAACACTATACTTCATTACACTCAGAAATTAAATTCTTTTAAAGTGGAAGTAGTACTATTAGTTGTCAAAAACATTTAAGTTGATAAATTTGCAAAAATTAAGTTTTAATTAAGCAGGAGTCTACCCCAAACCAAAAAAGATGGCAAGGGGTCTATGAGACAAAAAGTTTGGGAATCTCTGCTGTAGATAGTTCCCAATTTCCTAAATATATTTTAAGGAAAACAAATGTTAAATTCTTTAATAAATATAAGTATTTTTCTTATGTAATTAAACATATACCATACCTAGTGACAGTGAAATTAAACATTCTGCTCTCTTTTTATATTCAAACATATACAGAGGCATTTTCCCCCCATTTGGATTTATAAGCTTTTAGCCCATTAACAAGGACGTCATAAGGCATGGGCCAACTGGGCCTCGTCCTAGGTGGGGGCCACGTTCCTTTCTCGTCTTTGTCTAAATAAGATCATGACCAGGGTAATTTTAACCGTCAAATATTATTCCCGAACATATTCTTCAAAAAACAGGGGAATTTCAAACTGCGGGTCAACTACAAAAGTGGTAAGACTGCATTACTATGTGATGACCATTGTCCATATCTAGACCTAGGTCTAAAACAATAAACAATCAATCATTTAGTTGAAATGCGGCCATCGGTCGAGCCGGTTTGTGCCTATGTTTTTGAGATTGTGAGTAGTGCACATTTGTTTCAAATAACCGTTTGAACGAGTATTTGACAATGCATGCTATATACTGTTTACTTTTAAGGCTGTTTTCCGCAAATATTAAAGAACAGGACCCAAATTCAAAACATTTTTTCAGATACAAAAGTACTCAGACGTTAATATTATATTTTATCTTCACTATCATGTAGAGAGTCACTTATTTTATCATACTACTCATCGTTATCCGAGTTGACACATTTTTTTCTTTTATAAAATGTGTCTCGCATTTTTTCCCCTCCTGTACCGTAATGCTAAAGGAGCTACCCTTTACATGTTAAACGAAAAAGCTAATTATTTATGAAATATTTTTAAATTTTAAAAACACTACATTATAAACAAATGCATGAGCTACAGTGTCACAAATTTTTATAAAAATTGAGGCATTTTTTCTGTTTGAAAATGAGCTACGCGAAAAGTTCCCACTCTGGTACATATGGCGAAAACAGCATTAAAGATCTCAGGTAAGGCCTACTTTTGAATAAGGGACCAGGCCCTCAAAAATCTTAAGATTTCTCTGGGCCCAGGGGCCTAAAAGAGTCTTAAGATATCTTTGCCTACACGAGGATAAAAAATAAAGGAAGATGACAAATTAAAAATTTTGTTTGTATGTTTCATATAAAAATGAAAATAAATGAGAAAACTAACAATTAAAAGGTTTTGCCAACTTTACAAAACATAATTACTACAAAAAATCATAACTTACCTCATTTTCTTTCTTCTTTTCATGTGCATCTTTCAGAGAAGTAAGAGCTGGCAAACCAGCTTCCACCCTCAACTCTGCAGCTTTCAGTTCATCTCTTTCTGATTTTAGAATATCCTTCACATTTTTAATTCCCTCAAGGTCTTTGGCTATAATATTTCTTTGCGTGATCACTGTCTCCTCCAGGGTGTGGAGTCGATCTTTCAAATTCGTCAACTGGCCAATGATTTGTTTCACATTAGCGCTGTCTGGCTGATCAACAGCCAATTCCTTGCTTTCCGTTTCCAGGTTCACTAACACTTGCTTTTGCTCTCGTATCTCACAATGTAGTTCCTAAAGGTAGATATAGCAAAAAGAAGAAAGAATTAAAAAAAGAATAGCTGACTCGTGTCTTTAGTAGGTGGGAGAACAATGGGCCAAATGCCAAGATGGAATATCATGTGCAGTAAAGAGGGATGTGTTTGGGATGCCAACAAACAGATGCAGTTCACTTTTCACTGGAGATAAAGCAGTAAACAAGTAGGTCGGTCCTTCACATTTCCTTATATTCTTAACAAGACATGGGAGAGCATACACTTGCTTACAAATTACTTTTAGACTGTTATCTTTCATCACATGGTATGGCTGAATCATTTTATAACAAATTTTATTTTGTTTTGTTTTTACATTGCCTTAATGATATACAACTTTCAAATATTTTATATTCATGTTTATCCACAAAATAAACTATTAGATCATTTTTTATGTTCTTTTGTATAATAGAGAAAAAACATGTGCATTATATTTCTATATAAATATTTTAATGAGATAAAAATAGTACATATTTCAAAAATAATTTCTAATATTCTTTTGTATAAAAGAGAAAAGACATGTACATTATTTATACCAATATTTTAACGAGACAATGTAATTTTATACAAATTTTAAAAAATGTCACAAATCTTTCAAAACTTTACTACGGCCACTTTTCATTACTTTATTAATGAAGGTCAATTACTCTTAGAGATATAATAATAATTATATACAAAAAATTGTTCACAAAAATGTTTCAATTATAAATTGTACTTGTTTCATTAAAAATAACAAAACTATATAACTTTCAAAATAACTATAAAATTATTTAATTTAGCTATATTTGTATACTACAGAGTTAGCTATAAGAAAATTATATTTTTATTTCTTAGTACAACAATTTTAGCAATTTTTAAAATTCACATTAGGTTTTGTTATGAAATATATACATTTATATATATATATATATATAAAATAAAACCTTCAAGTATCAAAATGCTTATATTTCTTCAACATAAAATACTTTCACAAGTTTCATGCTTTTAAACAAATAAAAAAATATTTGCCTAAAAATAATAAGTTCAAAAATTCTTATATTTATTTCAAAAATCAGTAAGAAATACAAGTAAAAAATTAAGAGTTAAAACTAAAAATTAAATACAGTTGACTCTCGATCATTCGAAGTTGAAGGGGCCGATGGAAAACTTCGTATTATCAAAAGCGTAGGAATAAAACTCCCAAAATACACGAAGAGAAATTTTTTTCTAACACATTTAAATTTGAATTTATGTAATAAAACAACAATTGTACATATGTATAAAGTTATTTTAAACTATTATAAGTATAAATATTAGACAGAAGTTGAAAAACCTGTGTTAAAAGAATACATTTATGTATTAAAAACAATAGTATATAATTAATTATTTTGATGAAAAAAATCTGTTATCTATCTTTTTGTTTTATAGCATTCAATTCAACTTTGTCAATAGATTTTTTATAGAATAAATGAAGCTTGAAAAACGTCCGCATCAGCATGATTTTGAAGGGAAAAGTTGTGTAGTTTGTTTAGTGACACTTTAGCTTCTGTCAGAGTTATCAGAGTGAACTCGGTTGGTCATCAAAGGGGCTACGTTACACGGGAGTCAAGCAGAGACAATACAATCCAAAACATGTAAACTCCAACCTGTTTGCTACAGGACTCTACATAATAGTGAGTGTTTGAATTGTTGAGAGTTTTATTAGATCACTTCAAATTATTGCGTGTTTTTTGTGTTCTGGCAGGCACAGATTTTTCTTCAAAATATTCAGTGTACCAAAACTTATTATTTTAGTTGGAAATGTCAAGAGTTTTTCATGTGGCTGAGCATGTACTTCGAATTAAGCGAGTGGTACGTATTATCGAAGGTTTCAATTAGCGAGAGTCAACTGCACTTATCTTTCATTTAATTAGAGATACTTAGATGCAAAATAATTATTTATTTACTTAAGAAACCTACAAAAAGCATTGCAAGCTGAATAAGAGTAGATTATATATAATGAAAAAATTAGTAATTTTAAATTTTAGAAAATTGTTTTTCATTAAAAATATCTCAAATGAATATTTTAGAGAAATACAAGAAATAAAATATATATAAAAACTCACATCAAGTTTTTTCAATCTAACTTCAGGAGAAGATGACTCAGATAAAATTTCTTTCAGTCTATCTATAACACCATCAACATCTGCAACAAAACCTTCCAATTTGAAATTGAATTTCGTCCATTTTTCAGTGGATCGTTCCAAATATTCTACATTTTCTTTTAAGGTTGATAGTACCATGAGAACTTTATTTTCAATTTCAACTACTTCTTTTTGAAGTAAAGGTCGCTGTCTTTCACTCAATTTAGGTGCCAAATTACTGCCAACAGACTTCAGTTTTTCAAGATGTGTTTCAGTGGTTTGATGCAATTCTTTGTATTGTTTCTAAAAGGTAAAATTAAAATAATATAACATACATAAAATGATATTTAAAATGGATATTTATAAGAAATAATGGTGCAATTCTCAAGTATAGCAAATTACAAAAAAAAAAAAGTTTAAAATTATGCATGAGTTTTGTGATGTTATTTTTTCTTATTTTAGCTAAATTTTTTAAAAAAAATATTAAAAAATGAATAGAAAATATTCTATCAGTGGCATAATAAATCCTAGTGACATCTATGAAGACATTTAATTATATAAACACACGGGATGGAAAATTTAAAATCTTCAGTATTTTGTTATCTGAAAATGGCACAAAAATTCAAATTTTAATGCAAAGAATATTACACACATATATTAAACAATTTTGACAAACCTTTACAAAAACTTCCCACAAAATCCATTTTTATCTTTAGAAAATAACATGCAACATTTTTACACATTGTACAAGAAATCAAACTATTTTTACAATATAATCGAAGAAAATATTACAATAAGAAAATTACATAGAGTAACTCATTTTTTTCCATCCACACATACTTCCTTTTAATTATTTTAATTTAATAAAAAAATCTAAAAAAAGTTGGATTTAAAGAATAATTTTTATTGGATTTTTAATTACAGTAGAGATTAAAACATTTATAAAGAAAAAATATTAGACAAAAATAAATATATTTTATACATTTAGAAGAATGCCTCATGTATGAATTCTAAAAAGGTACAGTTTAAGGTAATTGTCCCTTAATCCCAATTCCTTTTATTGTATCTATAAAGACATAAACTAGTAAGTTATCATAAGATTTTCTCTGCTTCCTTACTAATAATAACAACATAATTTTCATATCACTCACTGATAAACTTTTGAATTGTTTTAAAAATGCAACAGTAGCAACAAACAATATAAGAAACAAAAAAAATAATAAATGTAATGCAAAACTTTTCAGGATATACTGGGATTAAATGAATATTAATGTAGTGCCTCAAATAGTTAGTTCAAGAAATTAAGAAGAAAATGAATCAGTAAATTTTAAAAAGTCTGTAAATGACGATTCAAATAAATTTGTTTATAATTAAAGTATATAATTATTGCCCTTCTTTTGGTCTTTAAAATTTAAGAAATTAGCATGATCAGAGTGAAAACAAACACAGGCAAAAATATTATCACTGAATGTAATAAATCAAACCATATTTAATACAAGTGAAAGTTGAAATGATAGAGTGTTTGCTTAAATTCATCAAATAATGTGATGAAATAAAATAAAACATCTCAAGTATGTACCCAAAATAAAAACAGGAGTAAACCTCACTCAGAGGAAGAATTTGTTTCCTATCTTACTATTGGACCAGTTCCAAAGAGTCCGATAATTATGCAACAAATCAACAGCAAACTATTTAACAACAGAATCTTTGACGACATAAAAGTTGTAACAAGAAGAAATAGTGTAACACCATGACTGAAAAGTGTTAATTTAAGTGTAGTTAAAAATACCCTTTTATTTCAAACTCAAGACTCTTTTCCTTAAAGGGAACATTAAATGAATGTATTATTATTTATTATAATACATTAATTGTTTAAATAAATAAAAATAAAGTTTACAGAAAATAAAAATATTGTGGTGAAAACTAAAATTGTAAAATAAATATTCAATTAAATAAAATAGGTGGATTTCTTGAATACTAATTTTTAAAATTAAAACTACTAATAACATGTAAAGGTTGAAATAATTTAAAAATAATGCTTTTGATATTTTCCCCTCATATATTTTAACCTAATTTAATTTAATAAATTATTTTAAGGATAATTAATCTTTGTAATAAATTTTCAGAATGGTTTTATTTAATAATTATTTTTTGCATAAATTTAAAATCTGGCTCTTTTTATAAAGGGGGGGGGGAGGAATCTCGGTACAACTACATTTTTAATTATTACTGATGTGTTTAAATGAAACATTTATATTTAATTTTATTCCAATGAGGTTTTAATTAGAACCATAACATATTACTTTGATAGAAAAACGTTTGATTGTAAATATGTTTAAGAATAAAGTAGCACATGAAATAAAAATTTAAAAAATGCATAAACTGACGAACTAGTAGGAAAAGAGGAATTTAAAGGCTGTTACTAATAAAGATAAAACCCATAAATATATTTCAGCAGATTAAATATCCTCTCTATATCTATGTCTTGTACAGAATCTAGTTCTAAACTGTTAATAGTTACTGGTAAGAATCTGATTATAAGCGAAGAAAAAATTAAATATTTCCATTCATAAGTTATACATAAGTAAGTCACAAAAACATATTTCTTAGTAATAATATAAGAACTAAGAATTTCTAGCATTAAATCTCTGACTACAAAATTGATGAACTTATTAAATTCATAAATCACACAATCATTCAGGAATATCATAGATTTAAACTGATGTCATTGACTGTAAATATTACCTTTTTTTTTAAAGTCATAATAAGAATGCAGGCTATGTTTGTATTGCCTGTTAAGTGCTGTTGAAAACTCTTTTATGTAAAAGTGTTTTTACTTTAACTGTACATAAGATTCAATAAGCTTTCTATAATTTTACACAGTGGCTTCTTACAGAATAAAATGACTTTCAATAAAATGAAAAAATGTAAATAATAAAGTAAGGAAGTGAGAGAGAAAATGAATTATGAAGGTATGCACAAAAGCATTACAAAATTTCGAGTTATACAAATAATAGCAACTCTACATTTATCTCAAACAGAAAGTAGATCCAAGAACATCTCACTTTTCAACAACTAATAATAAAAATTAGAAAACACTTACAGGTGGTTGTTGCAAACTTGCAGATGCTTTAAGTTTCTTCAGTTCTTCATCTGCTTGTTTTAAAAGTCGAAATATTTCATCTTTCTGTTTATCATAATCATTCCATAGACTTCTAGCACTCTGTTAAAAAAGTATAATTATTTTATTAAAAAATTCATTAGTCATATATATTTTTGAACCATGAATTCATAAACCTTAAGAGAGTTAATGAATTTTTATAAAGAAATCAACAAAAAAATTTACCTTCAGAGTAGTTAATTTATGAGTCGCTTTTTGATATACTTCTTCCCAGTTCTTTTCCAATTCACTTACATCTTTTTCGACAAATTTAGGTGATCTTTGCAGTTTTCCTAATTCTTTACCTTTCTGAACACTAGATTTCACATTTCCTAAATTAGTTTCAAGCTGGTGAACAATTGCCTAAGGAAAAAAAGAAGTAAAAATAAATTTAAATGTACAAAATATTTTATACTAATAGTGTGAGTTGAATCAATTTATAACAGAATTTTTTTAAAGCAGCAGTAAGAAATTTAAACTTATATTCAAAATAGTTCATGGCCCATTTATTTCCTTTTTAAGTGAAGACTAACTTACAAAAATTATCATGCAATTAAGAAGATTGATTTACATTATTAAATTTTTGCTTTTTAAGCTAATGTGATGGATTAAAATTAAATCAAAGTTGAAAAAATAAAATATTAAATTTTAGAGCAACAATTACACACACATTAAATATACCAAGTCATTGTTCAATTTTTAAATTTCACTCCAGAATATTTTACACTACAAAAAGATTATATTAATCCAGTACTACATTTCATATTATTTAAAAATCATAATGACTCATTATATAACAATGTAAATAATATGTATAGTTAGAATCCTTTTTTATTCATTTGGTTGCTAAAGAATATGTTATCCACTAATAATAATTATGAAGCAAATGCTCTAAGTAATATAGTTAGAAGCGTCCTCTACACAGTTTCAATTATTTAAAAAAAAATAATAATAGAGACTGTAAAGAAAACAGCTAACTAAATTGTAAGCATGCTCAAAATTATATTCATTTTTTGATTTCTTTCTTTTCAGTTTTTATTCTGTATGACTTGTTTGTCAATAATTAATGCATCAGTCATAATTTTTTAAATATAAGAAACAACATTTGATACATTTTATAAAAGTAATATATGTACAAAATTAAAGCATAATATTCAATGCTGTATATCTGTAGTTTTTTATTAATGCCAATTTTTAAGACCTCTCTTGTAAAACAAGGTACAAATCACAGAAATTAAAAAAAATCAAAATTTTTACTAGTCAACAATTAAAAGAAAAAACAATTTTTCTGATTGTTGCTATTATTTTCTAAAGTAAATTATGATTTTACTTTAAAAAACATAAAAATTAATTTGATTTGGATTAAAAAAACAAATTAAAATTTTTGTATCTTAAATTTATATATTTTCAACATTTTTTTTAATCCTTTGTTAATGTCAACTCTTTGCATGAAATACAGTTAAAATATTTTTTTTTGTAAAAAAAGTAATTTTTCTTATTTAATATAGTATTTAAATTAATAAAGCATGCTTTAGAGTACCTCTTGCTGTTGCACAAGTTGATACAATGTTTCAGGATCATCATAAGAAGTTTCTTCAATCTGATCTGTGAGAGCTCTTACTTCTTTCAACCACCTATTTACTTCAGTGATCTCTTTTCGATAAATAAAACATTTTGTTATGGTTTCAGTGACCATGATTGTTGTATCGATTTCTGGAAGAAGAGTTTTGTAGCGCAGTAGCAATACATCCAATTTCTTTTGCTCTTCTACACCTTCTTCTTTTGGGATGTGAGTCAGTAAGTTATCTAGCTTACGAACCAACCATTTGACATCTTCACGCTTGCTATCTACAGTCTGGCAAACAGACTAAGAAAAGAAAAGAGACAAACTTTGAAATAAGTATCATATCAAACTTTTTTGTATTTATATGAAATAAAATAAACAGGTAATAGTGTACTACATAGTCTTATATATACCAAATTATTAAACTACTTGTTCCAGCCTATTTGACCGAAAACATATCTCAATATTTTTAAATTTTTTAATACACAGATGGGTATGGTTTAGAATTTTGTAAATTCAAAAATATTAAAGAGCATTCTTTCCCCTTAGAGTATACAAAATTAAAGAGAAAATAAGAAAGAAATAATGCAAATGTAATTGCAAAAAACCTTATAATTTTTAATAAAATTAGTTTTAAAAAAAAGAGATTTTGAAATGACCTTCGTAAAAGCGTAGAAACAATTCCTCCCCCTTAATTTTACCTTAAAATTTCTCGATAAAATTTATTTTAAATTAAAATATTTATAAATTTTTATGTCTTAAAAACATAAAATAATTCCTTTAATCTGTTTTGTAAAAACTATGCAAAAGAGTTAAAATTACCAGAAATTTTGTTTTGATAGTTTCAAATTCATCTGCTGAAGAAATGTCTTGAGTAATAGAGCGAATATTCTTTTCAACTTCATCCATCCATTTTAAAAGGTCATTGAATCTAAAAATTCAAATAGCAATTTTTAAGAATATGGAAAGTAATATATACACTCAAAATTTAAAAAAAAGAACCCACACATGTATAATTTTTATAGAATATACTTGGTCAAAGATAATGTCACAAAAAACACCAAGTAATCAGTTTTCATGCATTTATTAAAATTTGAGAATAAATTTTTAAATTAAAATATTTTACTTTAGCATTTATCTAATATATTTTATATCACATGATTAAAGGTCATCTGTTTTACACATCTTTTGAAAATGATAACTATATGATATGAGTAATATATAATGATATATTTGTTCACATATATATCAAAGGAAAAACAGCAAATGAGTCTTTTTAATTCAGTGTTATACATAAAAGCAATCCTCCACAAATTAAAAATGTTTACGTATTTTATCAATTTTTTACTGTTTTACATAAAAACCTATTTAAATTGAGTCTAGTGCATCTACAAAAATATTTTAGACATTCATAAACGCCTTATGTAAGAAGTTACAAGACATAAACCAGAAATGTTTGAATTTCATAGGCTAGAAGGTTATTTTTTACAAAATAATGTTTATACGAAAGCTTACTAATTTAAACTGTAAAGAAAGTTTCCAGGCAAGTGGATAAGAGTTTAATATGTCATAATTTGTAAGACAATAAAGGTTATAAGACAATGTAACTTTTCATAACATAGAAATATATGGTAAGATTAAAATAAGAAATTTTAAAAAATAGAAGAAAAAAGAATAGAGGAAGAACATAGTATGATAGAATTATGAAAATATTTTCTATGTCCTTCATATTTATCCTTGTATAAAAGCAAAAATACACGATGTTGATAAAGATTCCAAAGAGAGATAATATGTTTTCAAAAACACTAAATAAGAAAATACAATTGAAAAATAATTCACAATAATCTTCTCATATATATTTTGGTGGGAATTTCAAGATATTTACTGAAATCTAGAACATATTCAATTACATGAAATATTTCAATGGCATAACTACTCCTGAGTAGGCTCCAGATCAAAATTTCTTACACACTCTTTTCTGAGGCCCCTTAATATATAAACAATTTTTTTCCTCATATATGTTGGGGCCCCTGAGGTTTGGGGACCCAACATATATGAGAAAAAAAATTGGCATTGTATTTATCAATATCGTATCATTGATACGGCGGTAGCTATGCCCCTGAAATATTTTCAGTATACACTGATTCTTTTTATGGAGCAAAATTCTCAAAGGATTGTTTAAGAGATAATGAAATAAATGTCATAAATCATACCTTTGACAATATTCTGTCCAATCTGCTTTCAATTTTTGCAACTGCGACAGAATAAGCTCAATTTGTTGTTCCACTTCTGACCACTCTTTTTGGTGCTTCTGATAAGAATCCCTTAAATTAATATCTTTAGATGGAGAAATCTTGTATTCATCAGATAGAGATTTCAGAAAATCCAAACAATCTTTTACGTGAGCAATACGAGTTACAGTAAAAAATTCCTAAAACACAGAAATATTTATGTATATCAAATATACATGAGACAAAAAAATGTGAACATCCCAAGACTGCAAAAAATGACGCCAATTTGATTGCTTAAGGCAAAAATTAATACCTTGTGTATTTTTAAAATGGATTCACTACTTTCTCCACTATCGATGAGTTGCTGCTCTGTATTGAGTTGCCTTTTCATTTCATGCAGTTGATGGCTAAAGACCTGCCCTTTTAATTTGAATTCTTGAACACGGAGATGGAATGGAATTCTTTCCATCATTAGCTAAAAATAGATGGAACATGAACAGTTAATAATAAAAGTAATCTACACCATAAAACTTTTATGCATAGAGAAAGAGAATTAAGAGGACATTGTATGATTAAAGCAAAAATTTTAATTTAAGGATTTTCAAACTTTTTTTGGTTGTTTCCTACGTGTGTGTGTACTATGTAAAACAGATTTTGGGCTCAAAATTTCATAACAAGCTACCCATTTAGTTTTTTAAGGAAAAAAACTTAAAATTTGTGATTTTAAAATGCTACGCCTCCTACAAAAGTTTACATACATGCATGAAATTTGATTTACAAGTACGTCAAACTATGCATAGCAAAAATTGGCGTGGTTTTTGCGATAACATGATTGGTATTTGTACAATACTTCTTTTTATGAATGCTTATTGAAAATTCCTTAAACAATGTACTAATTCAGAGTTCAATTATTTTTAAAAAAATAAGTATTGCTTTAATTCAAAAATCCATACCAACTTTTGTTACATGTACTATTAGCAATAAGTAAAAAAAAATTCAAAGCATTAGGCACAATAGAAAAAAAGCCTTAGCATTTTAAATGAAGACAAACTAGTTATTTTATCTTTCCGAGATAAGTAAGTTTAAAGTTTTGATTTGCCAAAGGGATGTGAATAAAAATGGACACAAAAGCTATCATAATTCTGTGTTTTTTTAGTTTAGAGCTTTCAAATTTTATCAGGTTATAGAAAAGTATATAAAAAATAATTTGAGCTAAAAAAAATTTTATTTGGTTTTTTGACCGATTTTTGACAACTGAATCATATTGTGTTTCCTTAATAATTCACTAAATAACAGTAGTTTTGTAAATAGCACGCATTTATTAATTTTAGAGTATTTTTAAAATTAATAATTCTTTTATTTGCTCAAAGATATTTTTTATTGTTATAGCAAAAATTCGATAAAACATAAAAACTTACTCTCCATCGTTCCTGCAAATTTGAAACCATTTCTCTTACTGGGCTCTGTTCAGCTGCTGGTAAAGTAGCTAAAACTTCTTCACTACATATCAAAAGGTCTTTAATTATTGAGTCATTCAACTGACTGAAGAATTCCTAAAAATATTATACAGCATAAATATCTTTTAAGACAAAATGTTTAAATATATTAATACTAAGAACACTGTGAATAGTAATAAAGATAAAAGTATTCAATGGTGTACATAGATCTTACTCAAGGGGGAGGGGAGAATGTTCTAAAAACACATAGAGAAAAGCAACAAGGGGTAATCTTGTAAAAATTAAAAATCTGTTGGCCTATGAAGGAGAGGGGATTGAGCCCTCCTTTGTGTATATCACTGAAAGTACCTATTAAGTACAAAAATTTTTTTTTGCTTCCTTTTAAAACTCTCTTGCATAGAAAAGCTACTCTTGTGTTTTACACAAATTTCATACAAACATTTAAAAAGGAAAGTATTTGGATAAATCATATTTTTAGTCTATACGAGTTTAGGAAAAATTAAGGGTTACTTTATGTGACTGAAGCTGTTTTTCATCAGAAGGTTTCTTTTCTAGTAAAGCTTCAGCAGCTTGAAGTTTCTCCTTCACGATTTTTGTGCTCTTGTTGTATCGACTCCATCGATTTGCTGCATCTGCCATTGCATTTTCCCACTTCTCAGCCAAGGATATACCACTCTGAAACCCCATTTATCAAAATTAAAGAAACTATCTCTTAACAAACTAGTTTAATAATAAATAAAAGTATAAAAGTGCTCATCTTTATTTTTTAGAATGAGTATGTTTTCCAAAAAGTTGAAGGTTGCTTAGTTTATGTTGAGAAAAATGCATTATTTAAGAATAAAATATAGAGCAAATATACATGTATTAATTACTCAGTTTTAAGTTGAAACTTTATACGTACAATCTTCTTAAATCACTATAATAAAAATAGAGTGACAAACTTTCATAAAAGAAATATAAAAACAGTAACACAAAAAGGAATAAATATTTTTTTCTTTCCAAATACTAAAACGTATATCCATACCTCCAAGCGTGTAGTTAATAATGACATCTTCACTTGCATCTCATGTATATCAATATTAGGAACTCCAGAGGCATGTTCTACTATATTTTTATATACATTCTTCTGACTTTCTAATTTGGATTTGTATGTGGGTGCTGCTGAAAAGAATGCCTAAGCAGAAAATTTTCAAAATTAATTATGATGAAGCAAATGCAAAAAGCTTCAATAAATTAGCAACATTTTTGGAATTATTTTAAAATCTTTTAAAGGACAAATTTCAAACAATTGTAATATTTAAAGAAACTAAAAAGAATAACAACGAAACTTCAATTGAAACAAAACTGCTTTTATGAGTCATCAGTTGTTTAAAAGTAATTACTTATGAAAAAAAGAAACACGTTCTATTTTTCAAATCAATAATTTTGAAAACAGAACACGATGTAGTTTTTTTTCATTATTATCTACACATAGAAGACAGACTTATGTCATCAAAATCTTGGACTTGGAAATTTTTTATCTTGTTCTAAGCAAAAATTTAAACAATAATAAATAGTACACTGTAAATCTGTACTTAGAATAACATACTAATTTCACAATATATGTTATAATAAGATTTAATTTTTATAGAAATTTTCTACATAAATACTCTTGTATTTCATTGCTTTAAAAACATTAGCAATGAATTTTTATGTACATTCAGTGTATAAAATTCAGTTAATTCATAGAATAACTAGGTGTTTCATGAAAGTTTACCTTGTTATTCTACAAAATAACTAGTTATTCTATGAAGTAACTAATGATAGACCGTTAAAGTGAAAAATAAACGATTTAAAGGTTATTTTATAAATTAATCGATCATAAATGCTAAAATCTGTCAAAAAATACATTTTATTCCTATTTCGGATGACTAATTGATTAATAGTGATTAAAAGCAGATGATATAATTTATTTATTGCTCATATTGCTAACATTAATTAAACAGAAATGGAAAAAAAGAGTATGTTGCAGAAATAGTTATCTTTAAATATTGTCAAAAAAATACATACTTGGAAGAAAAACTGTTGCTTCATAAAAACATTGTGTAAACTTTTTCAGACAAAATTGTAAAAGAATATTAATTTAAATTTAATGAAATACCTTTTTTTTTTACTTTTCTTTATTTATTAGAGCAAGAGTTGCTGTAATGATACTTTGAATTGGGGTTCAAAATTGACTAAAAGCAACTAGAACCAGATCAAAGAACTTTCGAGTGCCGTATTTCATACTTTAACGATCAAGTAATCGTTATTCTATAGAATACCTAGTTAAATCATAGAATTCAATACTTTTATATACTTTAACTGACTTGTCTAGTTATTTCATGAAATACCTAGTTATTCCATGAAATAATGGATTTCACACTTTAATGGTAACATATACATAAAAAAAGAAATCAGCAAATTTGATATGAATTTAAAAATAAAATGTTGAGAACCACTTTAAAGAATTTAGTAACAATATAAATGTATGTATTGCAAAAGACATTAAAAAAATACCTTATGTTTATCTTGCACCACAGCTATTGCTTCAGCACTACTAGGTATACCATATGAAGCAATCAAATCTTCTGCTGCTTGTAACCAAGCTGCTATATCTGAATATCCTTTCTCAAATGTACTTTGCAATGCAACTAATTCATATAGAAGTGGAATTTCAGACATTAAATTTGTCTTTACGTGTAGCATCTTCTCCTTTTCCTACAATACACAAAGAAAACTTTTACAGCATTTTTCAAAATTAATTAAACTATATTTTTATATAGTTTATATAAACTATGTTAACTAAACTATAAAACTGTATTTTTGGGCCGTGGGTAGAATAGTGGTTAGAGCATCGGACTCCAGACCGGAGGGCCTGGGTCTTGATGCCCGATGCCTCCAAATACCACCGAGTACACACGGAGTACGTGCTCGTTAAATTAGTTGGTCCGAAAGCTTTGTGGGCGCCCGTAGCAGAAACCACGAGTGCAGGTGCTGGAGAATATTTCACTCCCCTCTAGTTCCATGCCTAAGTTATGGAGGTGGAGATAGGTAGTGTCGCCATCTATCGTTAAGAAGTCCAACCTGTCTCACAGGCTCTGGCAACTTTCATTCCTTCCCTTCGGGAAGGACACGGCAACAACAACTAAACTATACTGCTAAATTTTAAAATTCACTGTATTTAGATGCATCAGAAAAAAAATAGGAAGAACATTTGAGATTGAAGAAAAATATATTTTATAAAGTCACAGCTACTAATATTCACAAAAAAAGGGTTATATTACCAGATTTAAAAAAATATTTTTTAGAATTTAGATAATTTTTCAAAAACAATGTCATAAAAATTATCAAATTATTATTATTATTTTGGCACTACATAGATAATTAATATAATATATCAGTTACATTTTTTATAAATGGTAATTTATTTGAATAAAATTTACCTTTTTCATAGTTGACATCACTTTTTCAACTTCAGAGGCATTCAAATGAGTTACTACACTGTGCATCTGTTTTGATAGTTTCTTAAACAGATTATCATATTCTTCCCATTCGGTTTGTAGTTTCTATTTGAAAAAAATATTTCATTAAAACTAAGTAAAAAATTTTTTAAAAATCTTTACAAATATTTATCTTAAATGATAACAACAAAGTATTATGAAATGGAAAAAAAAAACAATAATGTTCTTTAAGAAATTTTCCTTAACTATTTCATTTTTTCATGGTGGTTAAAGAAAGAAATTAGCATGCACATTTTTCACTTTTTGATCACCAGCATTTTCATACAATGGAATATAATTAATTTTGGTTTTTTTCATTTTATTATATCTATTAATCCTTTTTTAAATAATTCTTCGCAAATTAAATAGCTACCTAAAACCAATAAAATATTTAGTTGAGTGTAATTTTTAATCATTATTAAAATGTTAAAACATGAGCTCACTTCACAAATACCTAAGTATTTTTTTTGTTGAAGATTTATCTCTCTCAATAAACTAATACTTACTTTTCATAAAATAAAAATAAATTCCACTTGATAAAAATATTGAATAATTACAGAAATCACTTAAATATGAAAAAAATGAAAAGATTAAATAAATATATGGAGTAATTAAAAAGAATTAATATTTTTTGCAAAAATAATTTGTTAATGAAAGAAAAATTATAGTTAACTTTACTCTTTGAAAATTAAATGTAAAAACAATAAGTTTCATGTTGTTCACAATTTTTATCAATGCATAATGTAACTGAAGAAACTTACTTTAAGTTGCTCAGTAAAATGCTCTAAATCTGCAGGTCGGCAAGGAACTACAGTTGATAAAATACTCTCTGCATCTTGAAGCCATGACTGTAGTTGTCTAAGATTTTTCTGAAACACATGTCTTTCCCGCAATATTTCTCCAGAAACAAGGAATTCTTGAAGCTGCAAGAATTAAAAAAAATTGAAACATAAGTTAAAACCAAATAGTACAATTTAGAAGAGAAAAAAATCCCACAATTATTGTGTGAGTAATGCAATCCTATTTTTATACATATTTTATAAATATACAGTAAAGTGAAATAAAAATATAGGACTATCTTAACAGTAATATGGATTTCAGTTTTCTCATGATAAAAAATGAAAATGGTGATGAAATTATGAAATTTATAATAATAATAATAATAAATAAATAAAAAATCTGTTACAAATAAATAAAATCTGTGAACATTGTATATATATATATGAGGGTATGTGTAAGCAATGGGATTGTTTATGAAGTTACAAATGTGTTACAAAAATAAGTAACAGGAACAACAGTGTAGTGAGCTTTGAAAATAGTTTTTACGCCTCTCACCAGATGGCGCGCTCAATGAAAAACGTCATCAATGATGTGGAGGAGAAAAGTTATATAACTTCTCTTTCCGCGTAGCCATGCTTCCCGCTCTTTACCCCCAGAACACGAATGGAACATGGCAAAAATTATTTCATAAATTGAACAGCATTCCTCCAAATTTAAGAAATGGTCACACAATTGTTTAAAAGAACAAACCAACTATTATACATTTCTTATAGATTTTTCCATTTCAGAACATGTTTGCCTGCATCTTTTTTAATTAAAAATTTATTCATTCCACAGTAATATTATTCAGATTAAAATCATTTCATTTTAAGGGTACATTAAAAAAGAAGCGAACTTAAAAATTCTAATAACAAAGAGTTATTTGTATAAACTTACAAGTGGATGAAGCTTTTCCCATCTTCGCTGAATATTACTGATTGTTTGTTTAATTTCACTAGATATATCTTCTCGGCATGTAGCTGCTAAATATTCACCTGACTCAATAACTTGGTTCTTTCTCTCAACCCATTGGGTAAGATCACTGAAAAATTCCTTAAAAAAAAGAATAAATCACAGTTTCAATTCAATACTTTTTATTTAATAAGCAAAATGTATTAGGTGATAATCAATTTTCTGACAATTAAATTATGTATGAAAACATTTAAACTTTAGAAAAGCATTTAGAATTGTAATCTTTAGCTTCTTAAAATCATAAAATTTGTTCCATGAACACAAAATTAACACAAATTCATATTCTATAAGCATTCAAAAATGGCATTTTAGAAGTACCCTCCGATATTAAATTAAACAAAGATTTCCAGTAATTTAAAAAAGAAGAAGAAAAAACAAGCATTATACAGATTTAAAGAAATTCCCTTACCAGGGGAAAAAATCTCATGCACAAAATAGTCGATTACATTATATAAACTTCACATACGTTAAAATAAAACTGTAGTTTAATTTTTACAAAAACACGTGAATATTTCTAATCTAACTAATATAATTTTAACTTTATATATAGTACATATCTTTGTGAATATTTCTTATCTTTTCTTTCTGATGACAATTCTATCAGAAATTGATGAGCCAAATTGGCCTGGGTTGAAGTTATAGACAGCAATTTTTTAGCAAATTGAGGGTAGTATTTATTGCAAAAATATAATTTATGTTTAAGCTAGAATTTTCCAAAATATTTAAGAAAGAAAACATGTACAATTCAGCAAAAACTTACTAATTGTGTTTCTGTATCTTTCTTTATAACTATTTCAGCTTTGTCTAACCATGTAAGAAGATTGGATACGTTTCCTGAATACAATTTCCAGTATTTCAAAACTTGATTGGCAGTGTTTCCAACAGAATGTAGTTCAACCATCATTTTTTTCCACAGACCATCCACATCAGATAAAAACTTTTCAACTTTATCCATTTCTTTGGCATCTTTAAATAAACAGAGTGATAAAATTAAACACACACAAAGTATAAATTAATAACACATTTTAAAGAATTAGTTATACATTTTTTAATAAAAAAGAAACAATTTATGATTTTAAAACCAAACAACTGGCATCCCACAAAAGCTATTTTATACTGTTAATTCTTTTTATTTCATCTGATACTTTCAAAAATCAAATTATTCACATGTTTGATTTCTGTCTTTATTGCACTACCCTCCTTCTGAAATATTTTGGAAAAACTTCCAAATACTTTAATATTTTTTTAAACAATTTTTATTGCTCTCATTTACAGATAAATATTTTTTCCTTCCAAAAAAGTGAAAAAAAATGGAATTAAAAAAGAAGGGGAAAAAATGCTACTTGCCAACAAAATGAATAATTTAAAATCTTATTGTCTATGAAAAACTATTCAAATTATAAATACACAAAAACTGTTGAAAATCTGCATCACTACCACAATAAAAATGCTTTTGCATGAGTGATCAATATAATTATAAATAATAGTAATAGTATAAGTAATTAAAACATTTTAAATTGAGTAAATAACTCAGAAAAAGTCAGCTTTCTTATTAAATTTTCACCCTTTTCAAAGCAAGTGTATAAATAAAATGCAATCAAATACAGAATTTTGGACACATTGTAAAACCCATTGTTCACATTTATTTAAGACCCCAAACAATGTAAAATTTGACGGTATTTTTTATTTTCTTTACTCACGTATTATACCATCGATCAATTTCTTCAAATCAAAATTTATTACCAAAAGCTGCGATATGCAGCCACTCATGGAAAACAGTCACCGTACATGTTCCAAAACATTAACAATGACAGATTTGGCAGCGTCTTTTTATTTGGCGAAATTGATCGTCGGTATAATACATAAGAACCTTATTTTCTTATATTTAAGCATACAAAATGTTACATAGCATACCTAAAGCTCCCACATGCTGACAAGTTTCAATATTTGATTTAGTATTGGCATACAACTTATCATACTCTTGATAAATCTTTTGCTGATCAACAAAATTCTGTAAAAAAATCAAAAGAAAGACAATGAAGTATATAACATTATTTTACGATTGATAAAAATGAAATTTGGCAAAAGCTTCTTGGAACTGCATATTTACCTTATACTCTTGCAATAAGGTAGACACCTCTTTTTCATATCCATATTTAGTATTCCATTTCTTTAACTGTTCTTCAACTTTTGACAAGAGATTTAGTAATGTGTATCTAGAAAGCTCCAGTATTAACTTCACTTGCCGTTGGTGAGATCGCACAGCAATGCTGTCTAATCTGCTTTGAAGATCTTCCACATGTTCGGGTAATATATTGAATGAGTCTGGTAATCGTCTATAGCCTTGGAAGAATTTTAAGTGAGACTCCAAAGGCTTAAAAAAAGTCTGTAACAAAGAAAAGATTCCATTAAATATATAGAATACAGAAGCTAATTAGCAAAACACAAATAAAAAGATTAAAAAAAACTGACAAATTTTTTAATTAGCAAGAATTAGAAACCAGAAATGAGAAAAAGAAAGAATGGTACTTAAAAGTATTATCGAAACCTATTGGCGACATGATATGAAAGAGCACATGGATGCCAATTCAGCGCGTACGACACTTAGGAAATCGGGGTTGCCAACGTGGCGAGTTATTAATAGATTTGGCGATTGTTGCGATGATACGGAAGATGATGCGATGATGAGGAATATATTCATATTAAAAAATAACGCTTTTTAAATGAACTGAGGGTGATTATCCCTTCTTCGTAATTATTTTATAATGTAATTTTTAAAGAGAGAGAAGAATATATAAAATTTGTAGGCTCATGTTATGTTCTATTAATATTCATGCAATACATAATTGTTTATATATATAACAACTACCATAAAATAAATTCCTTATAAGCTTATTTATTTATTTATTTGCTTTAGTTCCATTAGAGACACCAAAACTTATCTTTCAATAAAATTCATAAACATACAATGCAAAAACGATATTTTAATTCAACTTTTTGAAATTTTTAAATTAAATTAAAATTTTGTTACGATTATTTATATAATTCTTCTACAAATCGAATACATTTACTGTTTGACAGTGAGAATGTATTAAGATGTACGAACTCTCAGAATTAATAAGTTTCCAACTATTACACACAGGGACGGTCCTGGGCCCATATGTAAAAGTATGCCAAGTAAGCCCTACATGTGATTTTTAAAAGTAGATAGTTTTTAGCATGTATTGTCAAATACTCGTATAAACGGTAATTTGAAACAAATAAATGTGCACCACTCACAATTTCAAAAACCTGGGCACAAACTGGTTCGACCGATGGCCGCATTTCGACTAAATGAATTGAATGATTGTTTATGGTACTAGGCCTAGACCTAGAAATGGACAACGGTCATCACATAATATTTAAGTCTCGCCAATTTTGCCAGTTGACATGCAGTTTGAAATTCCCTGTTTTTTGGAGAATATGTGCAGGAATAATATTTGACCAATAAAATTATCCCGATCAGGATCTTATTAAGACTAAACAGAAAACGAAACGGGGCCCTGGGCCCGGGCCAGTTGGCGCATACCTTAAGACGTCCCTGATTACACATACAAACATATTATTTTATTTAAATTAGATACACAATACAGGCAAATATTTTTTTCCCCAGCTGACATCATTAATTTGCATAAAATTTGTAACATATTTCCAATAACTTAATTGTGTATTGTTACATTAGGAATACAAAAGCTATTTACTTCCCAATCAAAGATAAGCACATTTCAGTACTTGTGTATAATACCGTCGACAAATTTCTTCATATTAAAGACGTCACCAAAAGTCGCGATACGCAGCTAATAGTGAAAAAGCGTTCCAAGCATGTTCCAAAACAATTGTAATGACGGCAGCATTTGACAACATCTTTTGAATTGACGTCTTTTTTTGGCAAAGTTGGCCGAAGGTATAATACGTAAGTACCAAATTAAAAATCAGAAACAACGTAAAAAGGGGGGGGGGATCTGCGATGTTAACAAACCTTTTCAAGTAGATAATCTAAAAATATTAAAAAATATAATAATTTAATTTACCTGGTGGTCATCCAGTTCATGCTGGATGACTGGAAGCATGTCAGTAGTCTGGACGTGTGGTAAAATTGGAAGTCCGAGTCGTCTTTCTGCTTCTATAATCCATTTGCTTAATTGACCCAATTGTCCCGGCAAGCAATTATCAAGGTAATGCTGCCAGTCTTGTAATTCTTTAGCAATTTTGGCCCACCTCTGAACCAAATTTGGCCATGCGGCTTTTAAATCAATATCTTGCGTATTTGAGTTAATTTTCGATCGGAGGCGTTCGTAAATATCTCGATATGTTTTCATCTCAGATTTCAAAGTATAAAAGTCCTGAAATATGGGATAAAAAATAATTTTTCTCGTAGCTAATTGTAAGTAATTATACAAAAAATGCAATTAAGATTTTAAAATCAACTCAATAAATATTTTTAAAAAATTCAAAAACAATGATAACATAATTATTGAGTAAAATCCTAAATACTCTCATGAAACAACACAGAAACTTATATATATAAATATATATTGGGTACGTCTTTAAGAAAAGGGAGACCTTGATAACTTCTAAATAACTGAGAAAAGAAAATTAAATTATATTAATTATGGATTCATAAGTTAAATGAATTATTATAAATTAATTTAAAAAAATTCCTCATTACACATGCGGATTTTTTTCTTCATGTGTGTATGATCTTTTAATTCTACAAAAGGTTTAAATTTTTGTAATTTACCTAAATTCCTCATATATTTTGTGAAATGTTTAGAAATATAAGCATAATTGATGTGTAGATTAAAAGTCAGGACAAAATATTTCAATATATGCCTTCACAAACAATGTTTTGATTATATAATCAAATTTAAAAGAAATTTGAAACATCAGCAATTAAAAACTTTATCTACTCGTCCATCAAGAAATTAATAAATATAATGATCAAATACCATTTCAGAAGTTAAGAGTAACTGACTTAATTAAAATAAATAATTAAGTGATCAACATAATGCTATTTTATTTTAGTCAATTTTATCAACATATGTTGAGAATTGTGAGTTGTTACCAAGTTTTTTTTTTAATTACAACTTCATATAAGATGCATGGAATGTGAAAATAATGTAAAACAATTTTCACGAATAATTTAATATAAAAACCAAAATATTTAATATTTCAGCAACATACTTACTGTAACTCAACATTCTATTCATATTGTAAGAGTCCTTGTCTAAATAACATAATTTCACATAAGAAAAATAATAAATAAGAATTGATATTTCCAACAATTATTACACTGGTGTGCAAAGCTTAAGTTTTAAGCAGATAGCCATGAAATTGCAGAGAAGGGGTTATTGCGATCAGTTCTGTGAAAACGTAATTCAGTAGAAAAATGATGCATATGCAAATGTCAGGAACAAAACGTCATAGGCGACGTGAGTGCACGCAAAACGCGTGCGGATCAAGTCTGCAATAAAAGGAAGAGCAAAGGTGCAATTATAGACATTCGTTGCAAGTGCAAGTGAGTTTTTTCGTGAAATATGGCTAGAAGAAATCACCTGGATGATTTCATACGTGGAGAAATGATCGGAAACCGGGAGGAGGGGCGTAGTTTAAGCATAATAGCTGAAGAGTTCGGTATCAACAAAAGTGTCATTCCGCGTGCTTGAAAAGCCTTCCAAACCATAGGTACAGATGTTAGAAAGGTTGGTGGAGACCACCCTAGGATAAGAACTTTAGTGGATGAACCATATATTGTCCGGCAGGTGAAAAGAGCCCGATACCACTCTGTAAGCGCCATTGCTCAGCAACTGTGTACAGCAACAGGGCGACGAGTGTCGCGGTTTACTGTGGCCAGAGACTTTCCCAAAGGTGGTCTATTCGACTGCTGTCCTGAAAGCTACATCCCTTTGAAAGTTGGCCATCAGCGACACCGTTTACAGTTGTGTAAGGAGCACAAAAACTGGACATCTCATCAATGGAGTCGTGTCCTCTTTATGGATGCGAGTAGTTTCAGTGGCACAAGCGATTCTCAACGCTAGTTGATTTGGAGAGAGAAATGGTTTCATCCCAGTAACATCACGGAAAGAGACCGTTATGGTGGTCCAACAGTTGTCGTTTGGGGTGGCATTATGCTTAACGGGTGGACTGAGCTCCACGCTTTCCACAGAGGTTCTGTAACAGGAGATCGCTATTCCTTCCCCATGTGTTCCGAGGTGCCATTGGACCAGACTTCATTTTTATGGAGGACAATGCACGAGCACACCAGTCTATTAATATTCAGCAACTACAGGAAAGTGAAGATATCACACACAAAGGTATTGTCCAGCGTTCTCCCCTGAATTAAATCCCATAAAACATGTATGGGATGCTTTGGGGAGACGCATTGGGGCACGATTACATCCTCTGGAAACACCCAGCAACTAAAAAAAAATGCTGATTGAGGAATGGGAACTCTTACTTCAAAAACAGTCGGACAATCTGGTGCTGAATATGGAGGGACGGTACAAAGCAATCATTACGGAGGACATATTCCATATTAAGGAACATCTGTTTGCTGTTCTTTGTCTTGGACAGGAAATCACGATAAATAAAGCCTTTTTTTTTGTTTGATCGCATACTAGTAAATGCATTTTATTCATTTTTACGCATCTATGCTTTCGTCATCAGTTAAGCACAAAACACTTTCTGATATCTATCCCTTTTCTGTTACAATTAACAATTACGATTAACAAATACTGATAGTATATTCTATTAAATAATAGGGAGCAAAGGAACCTTACAAAATATTGTGTCTTGTAATCAATAGAAGGATTTCTTCTAGTAGCTAACACTGATTCAGCCTTATCTAGCCAGAGTGACAAAAGCTCTACATCACTAGTAGGAGTAATAGGCACATCGGCTTCATCTAAATCAGCCGAAGCATAAGTTTCAGGGTAAAGGTGCAAAAACTGGGCTACGTAGGTCATGATGGATTTCTCATCCGGATGAGGAACATCAACATCTAAAGGGGGAAAAAAAGAAAAGCATGAATACTTTTTCTAATAAGAAATGGTATTTTTTGTATTCTTAAAGAAATAGCCTTTAAAAAAAATCTAAATACCAATGAAATTTCTCAAAAATTTTCGATCTTGGAATTATAAAATTAAGAATTGATTTATGCAAAAAATGTATTACAATATTATGTATAGTAAATGAAACACAGAAAATTTCTTTCTAAATCTAAATTATAAAATCTTAATTGGAAGTCAATTCTGCTTAATATAAACCAAAAAATATATCAGGAACAATTCTAGATACCGAAACACATCACGTACGTTGTTTTCTCTGCAGCAGAACTCACCTTGCGAAAAAAACTGTTTCACAGGCAAAGTTCACTTCATATGAACTTGAAAACTAAAATTTGACAATCATAGAAGATATGAGTATAGATTGGCGACACTTTTGGCGAAAAATACGATATCGCCAAGGAGTCATTGAGAAGTGTTTAGGATCGATCTTTCTAAAAATTACCATAAGGGTATATAAAGGACTTTTGAAACAAAGGTTCGGGCAGTTCAGAAGAGAGTTCATTCGAGATCAGATCTATGTGTTGACTGCGATACGAGAGACTATCTGTTTCAATTAATGTGTTTAAGAGTGCCCAGAGTGTTGTAAAGCTTGTTTATAACGAGTGCATTTTCCATAATTGTAAACAATGTTTTAATTTGTCGTCGTATAGTCTTTTGCTCGTCCTTGTGCATTAATAAATCTGTTATTATTCAAATAACTGAGTCGTCAGAGCTTCCCCCTTCCTCAAATTTGAAACAATAATATTACATTGCAAAATTATCTATAACAGAATTAGTGGAGATTCAGGCAAGGCGCTATGAGGCAGCACTGGACACTTATGAATATATGTTATTATGTAGACAGATGTTAGTAATGTGCTGAAAATTTAGGCCAAAAAAGCTGTTGCATCAACGATATCTTATGAATTACAATTATTATCTAACTTGTTCAATTTAATGTCAATGTATATTGCGATATCATTTAGTAATAAATCAAATTTGATGCATTTTCTGTGTATCTATATCATCTTCATCGGTCATTAAAATATCACTTATATTTTCTTCAGTTTGCTTAAGCATCTGATGTATGAATTCATGATAAAAGATTAAGAAAACACCTACGTTTATTTCAGTAAAATTTGGAAAAGTTACGACGATACTTCATACCACGTGATCTAGACGACAGTTGTCTTCGCCAAATATGGCCAAATTTGGTGAAAAAAATTAATGCACATGGAAAACTCCAGAAAGGTCTAGGATGATTATTTGAGGAGATGAATCCAGAAGCTTTTAAAATAGCTTTCCAACCTATATAAGGATGATGCAAGGGAGGAATGACATCGAAGTCAAAGCTTGACAGAAGCTGTGCGGTTCATTAGCCTTATGTGATATTATGACTGCAAAGAACTTGCCAGTTATTTAAGAGGACATTCTTTGCATTTAAAAAGAGAGTGATCAACTATGTAAAAAAAATGTTACAATAATTTGTAGATACTGAAACACCACACTTAAGACAATTAAACGAAACATTAATGAACCTAGACTATGCTGATTGTTAGTGAATTTATAAATTATGACTAATAGTGATTTTATAACTTTGACTAATACCGCTCTTATGCTATTTTCAAGATTCCATAGAGAACCCGCGGGCTTTAATGTGATTGTGATCCAAGCCTTAATTCATCATATAAAAAATTCACTTGATGAGCTTTGCGAAATCTTTATTTAATTGTATTGCTTCGCAGCCTATGTCGTGAAAGCTCGGCAATTTCCAAGGGTTAGAATAAATAAATTTTTTGGGGGCTGCAAAATTCAGTAATAGACTTCAAAATTTGTAGATAAATAGATTGCTTAGAATGAAAACAAATTGAGAAATTTTCCAATTTTATTTCAAATCTCTTTTAGTGTAAAAAATATTTATATAACGAAACTGAAAACATTAGGAACAATTTTTGTCCATCAAATTTTAAGATATAATAGGTGTTCCATAATAAAAAAAAAAGCAAAAACATAATGTTTAACTAACCTTCAGGATCCAGCAATCGAGCAATACCCAATTCCTTTTCTGCTAACGTAAAAGCAGCATCTAATCTTTCGATATTCGACATATTTTTGTATTTTTCCAGACTCACTAAGCCAGGACGAATGCGATGGATAATTGCAAGGAAAGCCCAACCATCGCGCCAACTGCTGCCGAAATCGCTGACGGTGACACCGAAACGCCTAAAAAAGACCAAAAAAAATGTTAAGAATACATTTTTTTCAAGAAAGAACATAATATAAACAGAAAGTTATCAAATAATTACTCATAAAATGAAATTAATGTTAGAGATGTGATTTGATTCTTATTAACGTCGCACTGTGAAGCAAAACGAGGGTGGATCTCGTAATTTTGAACCTTGGTCAAATGACGAGGTGGACACTGGCAACCCCTTCTCGAAACTGTTACCAACGCCACTTCAACATACATTTTAGAGAAGTAAATTAATTATTCTAAGATATGTCCGCATATGCTACAAGATTTTATCTCAATCAACAATTCAATTTCATAGAACTTACCCCTTTTTAAAAAATAAATTATTCAAAAATCAAATAACCGTATTTATGAGAAGGTTTTTTTTTTTTTAAAATTATTTTCTGAGCAGTCAAGCAAGATTAAGTAAATGAATACACAAAATATGGAAGTATTTTTCATCAATAAAGGAAGTTACAACAATTATCATGGCACTGAAGTTGTGACGGATCTATCCGCGATCTTATCACTAACAGTCCTTTTGGGGGGGGGGGATTTTTGGTCCTTAAAAGTTATTTTATTAGAAAGCTTCCTCCGAAGAAGAGAACGTGAACATGCAAATTAAGACTGCTATACATAGTCTAAGCTTTCAGGTTAGAAAAAGGGAGATAGGATAGGCTGCTAGAGGAGCAGTGATTAATCAAATTGAATGCGAAGCGCGGATATTTAATAATTGATAATTGTTACTCGAATTACTTAAGGTGACAATCTGTCACTTGAGATTGAATCTATATTAGATAGCTAAGAAGTCAGAGTTATTAAATTAAGTAAGTGTATTAATTATTTAAAGTCTTCTCATATCTCGCATACCTCGTTAATTGTCCTCATATTTATTAATTGGGTGCATTTTTAAACTTGGTTATTGAGTTTTGTGTGGTTGTTGATATTGACAATAATTTGATAATAGTTTGGAATATGGCTAGTCTTCCTTCCGACCTCCCCACACTGAGGGAAGAGAAAGTGCCCACAAAATGACCCTCCCCCTCACGAAGTGACAAAAGTTATGGGATAGCAATAAGAAAATATACAAATGGCAGTAGCATAGCATACAAAATGTATAAATGGACAGTGCATTGGCAGGATTTTTATTTGTACTCAAGTGATTCGTGTGAAAAGATTTCTGATGTGATCACGGCTGTACAACGGGAATTATCAGACTTTGAACGCGGAATGGTAGTTGGAGCAAGGAACATAGGACATACCATTTCGAAATTCGTTAGGAAATTCAACATTTCGAGATCTACAGTACCGAGAATACCTAATAAAAGGTATAATCGCCCACCATGGACAACGCAGTGGTCAACTTCGTCCACTTAATGACCGAAACCAGTGACGTGTGCGTAAGATAGTCAGTGTTAACAAACAAGCAACACTGCGAGAAATAACAACAGGAATCAATGTGGGACGTACTACGGACAGGTCCATTGAGACAGAGCGGCGAAATTTAGCTTTAATGGGCTATGGCAGCAGAATACCAACTCGAATACCTTCCCTAACAACACGACATCCCCTGCAGCGTCTCTCCTGGGCTGTGACCCATTGATCAGTTGGGCTCTAGACGACTGGAAAAATGTGACTTGGTCAGATGAGTCACGATTCTAATTAGAGAGAACTGATGGTAGGGTTTGAGTTTGGCACAGACCCCACGAAACCATGAACCCAAGTTGTAAGCTATGGTGGTTCCAGAGCGGCGAGAGTTGTTTTTTACATGCAATGGACTGGGTTCTGTAGTCCAACTGAACCGATTATTGATTGAAACAGGTTATTTTCAGCTACTTGGTGACTATTTGCAGCAATTCATGGACTTCATGTATCCAAACAATGATGGAATTTTTATGGATGACAATGTACCCCATCATCGGCCCAAAAATGTTCGCAATTGGTTTGATGAATCTAGATGATTCTAGTCAATGATTTGGCCTCCTAGTTCACCCAATATGAATTCCATGGAACGTTTACGGGATATAATAGAGAGGTCACACAGTTCGTGCAAAAAAAAAACCCTGCAACGGTAACACTTTTGCAATTATGGACGGCTGTAGAGGCAGCATGGCTCTGTTTTTCTATTGAAAACTTCCACCGACTAGTTGAGTCCACGCCACGTCAAGTTGCTGCACTTCGCCACGCAAAAGGAGGTCCGACACGATATTAGGAAATATTACATGACTTTAGTCACCATGTTTTCCTTTATGATGACCAACAACAAACATTTAAATCACAATTTTAATGGATTGTGATGTGAAGTACGTTGTATATGAATATATAATTAACGATTAAATACTTGCAGATAACTTTTTTTTGCTTCATGAGGTGTAATAACAGAGATGTATTAAAATCAAGAAATTAAAGAGACATCTTACAAGGGGGCATTCGCTACTCATCGTCACCGATTTCGCTCAAATTTATAAAACATGTAGGGCTTGGATAGAAAGGAAAGTACTCGTAGTAGGAACTTCAGATGGTCAAGCGTATAGAAAATAAAAATGTTTCGTACCTTATGAATTGCTTACTTTACACCGCATGCCGAGTACGAGTTGGCGTAGCTCGGACTCGCGCGCGCGCGCAATACTATGGTCTAGGGTTCAATTCCCAGTTTGTAGACTTTTTTCTTTTTGTAAAACGACTATTCACGTTTATGGCATATTCCACAAGGAGAAGAGATAGCCAATAAAGGAGAAAAAGGAATTTCTGTTTAAACACGTCGGGAAAGATAGCAACTAAAAATTTTCTAAAGTTAAAAATACGCTTATTAAAAAGTGACATCCTATATGCCTTTTGCATACAAAAAAAATAAATAAAATAAATTATTAACTTCTTTGCTTAATTAGAAAATGAATAATATAAAAATTGAAAAAAAATTTACACACCGGGAATTGAACCCACGACCATCGTATTATGAGTCCGAGCTCTTACAGCTACGCCAACTCGTACTCGGCATGCGGTGTAATGTAAATGGTTCATAAGGTACGAGACATTTTTATTTTCTATACGCTTGGCCATCTGGAGTTCCTACTGCGGGTACTTTCATTTCCAGCCAAGCCCTACATGTTCTATAAATTTGAGCGAAATCGGTGATGACGAGTAGGGAATGCCTCCTTGTAAGATTAGGTACTTGAAAACAGTAACGTGGATAACTGGTTTTATTTTAATTTTTAGCGGGACTTTTAAAACTTAATTTAAAGCCTTAAAATGTATTGAATTTTTCCCGTTCCCACTCAAATATGTATAATTTCCGTAGTAACTAAGGTCTCAATGAGATAAATAATTAGGAAATAGGTTTCAGCGATGCCCAGCACATTACACACTTCGACTAAAGAATTAAAACAGTTGTGAAAAAAAATACTCACTGGCTAATACTGTTTTTGACCCAATGCAGTAAAGCTTTTCTAGCGCCACCTTTCCATCTATCTATAGCTGTAGGTTTGATAGCCGCCGCAGGAGCAGCACTGGTCAATCTCTGAGGAGAGTCTACATAGGAAGGCATGGGACTTTGTGCCTGACCAATACTGTCAATGCTACTCGTACTGCTGGCACATGTTTGCAAGTATGCCATTTGCTCTGTGAGCAGTTTTGTCTTCTCTTCGATCTGGATGTAGAAGAAAGAATCAGAAACAACCAAATAAATAAAACATGTCTTAAGATAAATCGAGGAATTATTATTTAAAAATTATAATGCGGTTAACAAACTTTTTTCACACATATTTAATAAACTAATTTTAATAATATATGATACAATTAACTCATATTATGTTTTTAAAACATATTTTGTAAATGTAGGCTTCTGGGAAAACGCGCGTTCCAATACGAACTTCACTAAATTGTTTCCTTATTAATTCTTATGAACATACTTAAAGAAAATGGTTATATGATTTGATTCACTTTTAAATAAGATCTATTTTTGTTCAAGTATTAGAACTGATCCGTTTGAATTTGTATATTCTTAACATAATGTAAATAAGTGCTTCTAAAAGTATCTTTCAAATTTGTTTCATTTTTACTAAAGAATTTTTGTTGTTGTTGTTCTGATTATTGCATTATGAAAGAAAATGGTCTGTTGAGAAAAGTAATTATTAAAAATATGTTCAAAGATTTTGATTTAAAACATGCGTTAGATAGAGCAAATTTATTATATACTTTAAAATTTGCGCACCCACCTGAAAATGTAAAATAATTGTCCATATCAATCCAAGAGTGATGGTTGGTTTACCATCTACGATATCAGTAGCATTGATATTGACCAGTTTTATCTGAAATAAAAAAAAAGTTATATATATCGCCTATTTATAACTGAATATATTACAGAACATTTTTAAAGAATCGTGAATTTGTAGGTTGTATATTGATTAATTAGTCGTGAAAATATATGTATGATTGCCTAAATGATAATTTCTTCTACAAAAAGTTGAATAGAAAAGAGAAACTCAAAATTCAACGATAATTAATGTCAAGTAAATGTTAATAATTATATTTAAATGAAATAATTCTACTTAAGGCAGCATTACATATAAACACAGTAAACTAAGAGTAATATTATAGCAGCTAAGAGAGGGTCCTTCGATTTTTCCTATGTAAATCCAATTGTTAATGATGTAATTAATAATTTAACTATGCAAATTTCTCTTATAATTTATACATTCATCCATGTTTAACATCAGCAAATAATTTTTAAAATATTTATGACCTTTAAAATAATGTACTTAAAATTTCGTTTCGAAAAAACTTTTTAGGTGAGAAACTCAAATGGCAAATGGGATTGTAAATATACGGTCGTGAATCGATACAAACCATGCATAAGTAACGTTAATTGCTGATTCATGGTTATATCCACGGACAATTTAACTGATCTAAATAGCTGAGTTTTTAAAAAAATATATATAAAGCCTTTGATGACGAATTATAAGCACACAAATAAGACAAAGAAAGTAGTTAGCATATCAAGTTTGCTGTTGCAAAATGTGATATCACTTTTAAATCAATAAAATTCTTTGAAAAAGTAGACCAAATAAATATAAATGATACTTACGTATTATACCATCGACCAATTTTATCAAATTAAAAGACGTCGTCAATTCAAAAAATGACGCCATATAGGGTCATGCGTACGAAAACGCGCAAGAATGGTTCCACTATTGGCTGCATATCGCAGGATTTTGGCGACATCTTTTAATTTGACGAAGTTGGTCGACGGAGTAATACTAAATATTTTTTACGTATTTAAATTAATTTTATGGCATCAAGAAACAAACTAAGCCGTGGTTTATTCCAATGAATTATTTTACTAATAGAACAGCCAAATTAAAAACATTATTTACATTTTATCTTGTTGAGTAGTTCATATACTACTTCACCAAACGATAATGGTTTATTTATTTTTATTGTAGACGAACAGTACTATACAAATATGTTTTTCAAACTACTAGAATTTTTATTTTGCGATAATGCAAATTAAAGAACAAAGTAATACATTTAATGATCTCGTCACAGAAATAGTTTTTTTAAATGCCGTATTAATTCTTTTGTTTTACAAATGTTCATAAGTTAACTAGAAAAATCATACCCTTTTTCTTTCCAGAAATTGTAAGACCTGGTTCACATTGCTTAAAAAATGAGGTCGCCTCAACCTTCGCCCTCTCTCTCCATGCTAAAAGAAATAACCAAAATATTTATTATTTTGAAAGTTTTGTTAAAATAAAACTCAAAACGACGTGAATAAGTGAATATATATTTATAAAAATCATATTAATAAATATACTTAATAATAAGTACTAAAAAGACACCATAATAAATTTTTCTTCTTCTTTTTGATTAAATAGTGCACTTTCTAATGGAAACGAAACACTGTTCTAAAGTTAAGATATTGAAAATACTGGCATAATTATTTTACATTAAAATATTTTAATGTAAAATGTATTAAAATTGCGAATACAATTGCATTTGAATGATCAATGGATTCATTTCATTGTACTACTATTTAAAAAAAATCCAATTTAAATAAGCCATAAAAAGTAACATGTTTTCTAAACACATTAAAAAAAGAATAAATGATTTACTTTCAACATGTACAACCATTTTGTCGGACAAATGTTAATTATAATAACTTTAACACTGAAAACAAAAATTAAATTTCAGTTTAAAAATATTTTTGTTTAAATCCTTATGGACTGTTTCAAATGCATTTAAAAAATATATCTATCATTTTTCATATCAATTCACAAAGTCACCACTATAATGATTGAATTTTATCTTAAAATTGTCATTCATCAAAAGCTTATGATGTAATTTAGCGACATTTCTTTCCAAAAATAAAGATTATACAGCCAATTAAAGTAAAATCACAAAATTTTGATACGAGTTTTTTATTTTCTACGTAACAGACAACACTAAAACTACGCAAAAAAGATAGGAATTCTATAAAGGAAATGGTACTTAGGTATTATACCTTCGACCAATTTCACCAAATCAAAAGACGTCGCCAATTGCTGCAATCATCATTATTATTATTACTGTTTTCGAACGTGAGTATCAATGGCTTCCACTATTGGCTGCATATCGCGGCATTTTGGCGACGTCTTTAGATTTGATGAAATTGTTCGATGGTGTAATATGTAAATACTGCAGACATAAATAATGCATTATAGGTTTATACTTACAAGTCGTTCACCCGATAAATGCTCGATGAGCGCAATAAGTTTCGACCCATCTCTTAAATCATCAATCAAATCCTCAACTCGCATAGGGGGTTCATGCTAAAATAAATTTAAGTGTTATTCGATACATGAAATCAAAATTTTATTCATTGAAAAATATGAAAGCATAATACGCGCGTTGTAAAAGTAAACTTACTTGAGCCAAATAATGGTTTGTCCAATTTGTGAAGACTTTTTTCTGTACCCTTTCTTGTTCCTCTGAAAAGAAAGAATATCAAAAGGTTTAATACACAGTCAAGATAAATAAATTTAAAATAACAAAATTATTGTACATATACAAATAAGTAACGGAAATGAAAATAAAATCCATTTCATACGAAAATCGTCGAACCTGAGGAAGGATATGTATCTCATATTGAATTAGAAAATATATAATTAGAATAATTCAGTTTAATTTCGATCGATCTTTGATAAGTTTTAAAGAGTTAAATTTTGAATTCAAAATTCAATACGGCGCTATATTTTCAATATGAGTTCCTAATATTATGATTATCCTATCTTATGCAGAAATCGACTTCCAAAGTGGGTGAGTGAGTGAGTGAATATTAACGTCGCACTGTTAAGCTACACGAGGGCTTTTGGTGACGGACCTCGTCATTTTGAACCATGGTCAAGTGACGAAGACGACATCTGAGCTAGCACCCCCTCTCCTAACTACCACACCACACCGACAGGAGGACGCTTGAGATCTCGACAGATTTAATGTGCATCGCTGCCCCTACACGGCGGGTCTTCAGTGGTACTGGGCTCGAACTCATGACACGCCAGCCATGATCCGATACCTTGACCACTAGGCTACTGCAGCCATCTTCCAAAGTGGGAGGGGTACGAGGTGTTATAGATTAAAATTCCCTATTTTATTCCGTTACTATTAGACCTACAGACATGAAATTATGTTTCTTTTGTCTAGTAAAAATTCGCAAGGACCGGGATTTGTAGAAATAGATTCCAAGGGGTAGGGATGCGGGCAGTAGTGTAACGGAGAATTTTAGATTGACCTGAAAAAGTCAAGTTTTGGGTTTTAAGCCCAAATATGTACTTGGCGTCAATCAGGCATTGAGCCCCCTAGAATCCTGGCTCCTCCTCTGCGATGTGGGGGTATACGTTACGCCACTGGATGCAGGTACATAAAAGATAAGGGAAGTTTTAAGGCATGGACCAATTCGGCCCGGGCATCGTTTCGCGCGCGCATTCTCGACTCTGTCTTAATAAGATCATGATCCGGATGATTTTAATGGTCAAATATTATTCCCGTACATATTTTCCGAAAAACAAAGAATTTCATACTGCAAGTCAAATGGCAAAAGGGGTATGACTGTATTATTATGTGATGACCGTTTATCATGTCTACGCCATGTCTACCATAAACAAGCATTCAATTTCTGTAGTCGAAATACGGTCATCGCGGTCGAGACGGTTTGTGTCTAGGTTTTTGAGTTCGTGAGTAGTGAACATTTATTTATTTTAAATTACTGTTTGAAAGATTATTTGACAATGCATTCCATATACTTTCTACTTTTACATATCTGAGGTAAGGGCTACTTTTGCATAAGGGCCCAGGGCCTCATAGGGTCTTTAAACGTCCCTGGATAAATGTATTCCGTTTTTGAAATTCCATCTAGTTCTTTTTAAATCATATGGTGAAGGTTATTAAAATGTTTTTGAACACAATAGAAAACTTAATGCTAAATCTTATTTATCAATAACTTTATAAAACATATGCCCATACATTATCATGATACTCAGCGAAGCTGGTGGACAACGGCTAGTTGATTATAACTCAATCATATAATACAGATGATTAGAGATTAAGAATTCCTAGGGTTAATAATCTCTTAATAGATCTATATATAATAGATAAAAGTTCCAATAGATAGATCTCCTTTGCCCTTTACAAATCTCTCAAAGGGAAGATTAAGTATTGACCCACATTTATCAGGCGAAGAAGATCAATTTAGGTGGGGCCCAGAATAAGTGAGGTACTGAGTGGAAGTTCTCGCTTATGAAGAATTAAGTTGAGGCTCTATTGCAGGCACCTGCGAAGTAACACACCCATCTCTCTAATCTTCCGCACATATACGCACTGCATTATACAAAGATTTAAATATTTCAGAGTATCCTCAACGAATGCGCATCATGCTTTTGACCTTTAGTCAAACCACAAGAGTGTAATCTATTAAAATGGCAATTTTCCGTAATTATCCACTAGCTCTCTAAACACTGCATTCCTTTTTGAGTTCTAAACAAATTATTTTCTTGCGTGTGGAGCTGACGGTGTAATTATTTTGTGATTTCCGGGGAAGTATACATACTCACGCATAATGGGGATGTACGTTTTGTTTCGACAAGTAAATTTTAGCTTTAATATATCACCCAGCTCTGTTTTAAACGAATTCTTAAAATGTTTATTTTTATTAAAAACAAATAGTATAAAAAAAATTAAGTCAATTCCTATTTTGGATGGATGAATAGAAAGTATTTTATTAACGATTGAAAATTTGAACAAGATATATATATATAGAGAGAGAAAGTGAACTAATAGTAGGAATTGAAAAAAGAGCATGATTTGTCTGCATTGTTGTAACAATGCACACCCAGTTTGGCTGAAAAACCGGTTTTCGGCGTCAACCTTTGTCATTGTTTTAACAATTACATTGTTACAACAATGGAGATGAATCTAAGTTGGCGTCGATAACCGGTAATTAATGTAATTAATTAACTGGTAATTAATGAATTAATATTTGAAAAAACTGTATTAACAATAAATGCCATCCACTACAAGTTTAAAAAAAATATTTGAACTTGATTGGATGAGTAGGAAGTATTTTATTAATGATTGAAAATTTGAACAAGATATATAAATAAATATATAAATAGGGAGAGAGTGAGCTAATAGTAGGAATTGAAAAATAATAAATAAAACCCGAGGATAAAATTATCAATGAATCAAATGAAGGTGAGGCTGTTCAGTTTTCTAAATGTAAGTCGCGTATAATCCAAAAATAAGTCCTTTTAAATCCTTTTTCAAAAATAAGTGTAAAATTGTATGTATTCAGACTAAAGCGTTTAAACTAAGAGCTTTAAGCACATCAATAACAAGTTCAATTTTTTTAAAAAAACTTTTCACACTCACACGACATTAATCCATGATAGAATACGAAGATGGAATATAGTGTGAAGAGAAACTCGCTTTCTTAAAAAAAATCGTATTTGATTTATAAATGAAAGCGTTTAATTTTGTTAAAGTCGTACTAAAAAATTGTATAAATATATTATCCATGGTGGATATTGTATTTTAGAGCTGGGAAGTCTAAAAAGAGACAATTCTGAAGACATTCAAATTGGTATTTCACTCTCCAATTTACAACATAATTTCACCCCTAAATTGACCCTAATAAGTTAAGATGATGTATATTTATTTTACGTATTATAATATAGATATAAATAATTTTCACAAATAATTTTTTGCATAAATATGTTGATCACCACCAGGATCATACACAGATTACTTTCATATGGGAGAGGTTATAGTCTTAAAAAAACTTAGACGCAGTGGCACACACAAGTCTTAGGGGTCCAGACCCCTCCCCCCAAAGCCCTTGAGTTTCTTTTCGATTGATGATAATACTACATATAAATAACGTAAAATTTAATTAAGTACTTGCAATCAACAATTTATTTTATTATTTAATGCTAATTATCAATTCAATAATCTATTTTTTACTGTTTTTTGTTAACAAAATAGACAAAATAAGAAGAATCAATTGGTGTTGTCTTGAGGTATGATAAGAGTTGGGGGATTTTCAACCATGGACCCCCCCCCCCCCCTTGAAATTTTTTGTGTACGCTACTGCTTAGACGGAAGCAACGAAACGTAATTTTATGCTAAAAATTAAAAAATATATGTTGATATATGGGAAGAGTTTGATCCCCCAAACCCCACACATTTCAGAAAGGTGGGTATGCATCTTACAAATATTTGACAAATAAAGTCCTGTTTTTCCTTCAAATTACTCAAGGAATCTAATTTCAAGTATTTCCAATACACAAGAACAAATTATAAAACAATCCTTTTACATAAATATATAACAACATTATACTCCCTATCAATGTCTATTGCACCAGCAAAGAGTAAAACGAACCTCTGAAGATCTTTGACACGAATCATGGATTTGTACGGATAGTTATAGGATATAAAGGTTTCTACATCACATATCTTGCTCATGTTATAAAAATAAACATTTATTTTTTGATAAAAATATAATTTTCTCCGCAAAACCCGTTTTCAGGAGTTGCATAAGGACAAATTTCAAAATATCCAACAACTCTCTGTGTGTATGTTTGTGTACATCACTTACTCAACTAAACGAAGGCGTGTTGTACGACGCCTCCTAGGAACAGATCACGAAACATTGCACGAAAGTTCCATTTCATTCAACTTTACACGACCCCAATATTGTGTATTTCCCTTTCCGACTGCTCAACCTCGTGATCGTTTCCACCTGGACATGTCAACAGTGACTTGAATCGTGAGAGGACGCTGGTCAAGACTTTCACTGGACTTTCCATTTATTCGATTCACGTGCTGGCTTCAGGTTTCTTTAAGTTGCTGGAGTGTCAACTTAATTGAATAATCCCTTCTTTCCCTTAAGAATCACGAAAAAGATTTTATCGTGAATGGTTGCGTGCTATGTGCGTTGCCTGTCACTTTATTTTATTATTAGTACCATTTAACCTTTTACCTTTTTATAAATAATCTAATTTTAAATCTAATACCCATATTAAATTTAATTTATTATGTATTCGAAATGCTCAGCAACTGCTCATTGAAAAATGTTATAGTGGTTTTGTTTTCTTTCTTTCATTTGTTGGGGAGGTTCAGTTATTTATAAAAGTTGATACCAGTGATGTCTTAAGACTTGTTTAGACCTGGGCCCCCATGCAAAAGTGGGTCCCAACTGTGACCCTTTTAAGTAGACAACAGTGACGTAACGGAGAATATTAGGGCCTCCCCTGCAAAGTCAGGTTTGGGCCCCAAATTGGATCTTACAAAGGGTACGTACTTGGCTTCAACCAAGCTTTGGGCCCTCCATCATACATTATCATTACTCATTCAGTCAAAAGGCTACAGTCAATCGAGCCGGTTTGTGCGATTGTAAGTTATGCACATTTATTTGTTTCGGGTTATTATTTGTAAGATTATTTAACAACGTATGCTATGTACTGTCTACTTTTGCGTAGGAGTCCAGGGTCTCAAGAAGTCTTAAGACGTCCCTGTACACAAACTATATAAATTGAGGATTTAAGAATTTATAATTGTTAACAGAGGAAAAAGATTTGTGCTTCTTAAAGCTATACAATAATATTATTTATCTGAACATCTAAAAGCAAGGAGTTGCTCCAGGAGAGGCCGCCTACTGCTAGCGCCATCTAGCTCACTTCTCATTGGATGGTATGCACATGCATTTTGCACAAGTATTAATGAAAAATGACTAAATAAATACTGTTCTTTTATTTAATGCACATACAAAAATCTAGAAACATCTAATTGATGATTCTTCAGTGAGAAGAAATATTTTACTACATAATAATAAATTACAATTATAAAAGCCTACACGAATAAGAAAACTAAAATTTTTCAAGTAAAAATATGCAATTAATGCTAATATTTATTTTTAAAGATGAAGGAAGGGAGAGGGGGAACGGAAGTAAATATTACCGATGTTAACATTTTTCAATCTCTGAAATAAATTAATAAGAATGTGTTACATAAAAATGATTATTTCAAATACAGTTCGTAATTTTTAATAAAACTATCACTTCACTCAAATATGTCTTTTACATATTGATTTACGACGACGAAATAATAAGTTTCTAAGTTGTTTTGTTTTTTTAAAAATTTGGTATGAAATAAATTATAAATTATTTTATTTTCTAGTTATATAAATATCACTGAACTGAAATATAGTCTGGATTTTTTCCCCGTTTATAATGAACAATCTTTTTTAATGTTTCGTTAAAACTCTGAAGGAAGAAAATGAAAAATTTTAATCCTTAAAAATCTTTTGAAAATCTAAACAGTTCGTTTTTCAACCATCGAGTAATAATTACCAAGACATTTAAATCTTTAAACTATGTAACTTCAATTAAACAAATCTATAATCTCACACAAAAGGACTTAAGTTATGTCTATAAAATCGAGAAAATCTCAAACGCTTAGTAAATTTTGAAACAATTACAGAGCACACGATAATATTTTAGAAAATTTGACACTATGAGGTGGCAATAATATAGAATAAACTGTAATCAAATTCGACAAAGAAATTTAAAACCATCGATCTAATTTTTGACATTTTAATTAAAATATCAACAAAAAAAATAGTAGTAAATAGTAAATGCAATAGAAAAATTCACGTTATAAATCATTTGTATCATTTTGTATAAAATTCATTCTAAAAACAAACAAATTCGAATTAAAATAATTATTGATAATCATAATGAAAGAAAAAACAAGATATCAATCATTGGCTTGGTCAAGTAATTTTAGCACGTTTTTCACATGTTGTATTTTACAATAATGCAACTAATGAACTTTTTACTAACAGAAAGTAGTGTTGTACTATACTTAAAAAAACAAATTACATTTTTTTTAATTTAAAAATTATTAAATTTAAATATGATTCGGCTCATCTAGGGCACAAATGCGACCAAATGCCGAAATCCCGACGTCAATCGGTTGCTTATTGGCTGAGAAAAAGGTACGACAAAAAATGGAACGAAGACGAAAGAAATTTGCGTCCTAATAGCGCTTTTTTTACACTACGTGAAAAACGCGCTAATAATCGATTACGCCAATGGGTAATTTTCTTTGAAATTAAAGTTTTATCAATCAAATTAAAAGTGTTTTAAATGTAATCATATACTCGCTATTTTTGAATAATTCTCCTAATTTTTCGAATAATTATGGGACATCGCACAGTACATTTATCAAGAAAAAATATTAATAATATTTATTCAAAGCAACCAATTTTCAAAAAAGCCATTTTTTTTTACAATTCTTTTATTAACCTTAATAAACATATGGCAAGAACAGTTGTTCTTAAGAATTCGCAGTTTGAAATAATTTCGGAAAAAATAAAATCAATATTAAAATATGCATTTTAGAGTAAGTCTCGACGGTTCTTGCTAAATATTCACAAAATACGTTTCCCCCCCCCTCACAAATCTAGTTTTATGGCGACCTGTAACAACAAGAATCTGACTAAGAACAATGTGCGAATGCAAGGAAGTCTTCCTCCACGGCTCAAAAGAAATGAACACTAAATTGTTTAGCTTTCTTTTAATATTTTGCAAACATTTTAAACAATAACATTACCCAAGTTGATTAACAATACAATTTTGTAAGGGAACTTTAAAGTAAAAAAAATATTACTTCATCACACTCACACACAGACGAACGAAAACTTCACGTAACTATACCTGTATAAATTAGCATACAATACGTGCTTTACCAGATGAAACAAGTCGGTGTCACAATTTTAAAGAATTTTTCAAAACGACGGAAATATTTTATCTTGATTTTCAAACTCGTTACTTTGAATGTCAAGGTTGAATTTTCAAATCTTTTCATGTGAGAAACTAACTACTTAAAATTGTCAGCATGATTTGAATTTTGTAATGATAGTGATTCTTATTCATGTGGTGTAAATTCATGCGAATAATTTTAAAAATGACGTTGAACCTTTCCTTAATAGTTTTATTAGAATTAATAATTTTTAAATTGATTCAATTTTAAGAACGTAAAAGATTTTCTCAAATTATATACAATTCAGCTTCATAATGTTTCTCAAAATATACAAAATAATTGAGATATATCAGTAAAAAAATTAATATTTTTCTTTTTTAATTACTTTATTTTTTACAGAGTGCCATTCTATTGTTTCTCAAAATATACAAAATAATTGAGATATCTTTAAAAAAATTAATATTTTTCTTTTTTAATTACTTTTTTTTACAGAGCATTCTATTATTTCTCAAATTATACTTCTAGAAAGAAAAAAAACTTTGAAAATAAATGCTTTGTTGTTTGTTTACAAAGGGATGCTGTGGAAAATTTATCTAGTTTCGAATGATAAACCTTAAATTGATGATGAATTCTTAATTAAGGAAGTCCATCCTCACACCTTCAAATTTAAAATAATATATAAATTTGAACAATGAATTATTTATAAACAATTAATGAACAATTAATTGATAATTAATAAACAATTATTACTAAATCATGAATAATTAATATTTCAAAACTGAGAGAATGATATATTATACGCATATTTTTTGTCATCTATTCGTTTTAACTGCAATACAGTCACAATAATCATAGATTTAGATAAATATGAAATTAAATTTTAAGCAATACTGTAATAGTGATAGCACAGTTAGCAAGTATACATTAATATTTTATTTACAGACATCAGCACAGAAAAAAAATACGAACAAGAATATGTATCGCGCTACATGACTACACCTAAGGAGCCCAGTAGCTTTTAGCCCTAGGATTAAGATTAGACTCCCTCAAAGTCCGCTAGGGGGTATTGTTTGATCCTTAACAATACAATATACAAAAATACTTTTGTTAATATTTAATACAAATTGATTACTATTCCACAAATCAATATCATAACAAAAAATCATATTATTTAACCCTTTATCTGCCGACGGTATTATAAGTACCATCACTTTAAAATTACATAGAATAACCATTATTACGAATACTCTGACGATACTTAGAAGGAATATTCTTTTAAATCCCCTCTTCTAAGATATATGGCAGCACGGGTTCTATGATGAGTATTTTAGAGGGGAAGGCGAATACTTTTATAGCAGAAATTGCGTTTTCAGCGGATTGCGAAGGTTGTCATTTTTGTTCCGGAAAAAGGGGTTAATGTCAAAAGGTTAGGAATTATTTTTTTTTTGTAAGTTAATGAAGACCTTAGAAAACGATTAGACTATTAATTTTAAGTGAACAGTGTTTGTAAATAATTTTACACTTGAATATCTTTAATTAATTAATTAGCTCTAACGGATTAAATTTCCCAAAGTTGAGTATTTTTTTTTATGTATATCCCTTAATTTTCCATGTAGTGATTCAAAAAAATATTGCACGAAAAAAATTTCAGTAAATCATAATGCTACAGATAAAGGTTTAATTTCTAAAATTATATCTGCTAATCGGTTTATACTAATGTCCCCATCTGTTCAAAACATGCGGCATTAATTGTATTATGCTGACTTTTCAACAGCATTACATAGAATAACAGTTGTTAGGGTCAGAAAGACTAATTGAACCCAAGAAGTGTGGATCAACTTATTTTTCTCTTTGATTCTTCGATTTAATTTAATTCCATCTGAAAATTAAACATTTAAAACTTTATTTTACAGGTGAAGCATAGATGTGAAATAAAGTTAAAATGAGACAAGGAAATTATACTTCATTTAATAAAGTATTTACGCAGTTTATGTTTCACTTTTCCATTTTATCAAGAATTTGAATTCATTAACTAGACTCAGTCAGCCAGAAAATAAGAAACATTTATCCTAATAAATATTTTGGTTCAAATCATATGCAAATCGTCAATACCAAAATTATCCCTCTTTCTATTAAGGAAATATCTATCCTGAAGGAAGATATATATAAGCCTCACAAATATTTTAAATTTCCAATAACAAATCTATTTTTAAAGCTTAGTAATAAAATGGAACAGACAGGATTCTATACACCTCCGCGATTGCTAGTTATTCAAATCAACAAATAATGCAATAGGTGAACTGCATGCAAATGAATAACCAATGAAGGTTTATTATTGAGTTACACAAATTCCAGTTGGTAATAGTGTGTATTATCGTTGATTATGTCATTACACACCCCATCAAAAGATTGCTTTTTGGGAAGCTTGCCACTAAAGGGTGGGGTTTCTGATTTAAACTGGTGTAGGCACCCTTTTTTCACAATTTAAAAGACAGAAAACAAATCTTTCAAAGATAAATGGCCACATTCTCTTTTGTCGCCATGCCGCCTTTTTAAGTTTATTCTGAAGGTCAGGAGTTGGTTGCGAATATATGACTTTACCGAAGCGAAGTCCACGTGTTTAATGGTTTGCGGTAGAAGTCAAAATGGCGGAAACGTGGCATAAATTGAATAAATGTCAGGTACTATCTCTTGAATCTTATTCTATTTTTATGAGTGTTTCTTTAAAATGAGAGAGATTTGTTCAAAATAAAAATTCTACATTCGGAATGTTACGAGCTGTATAATTTTATGTTAGAAAGAGAATGAGTTTCTCCCGAAATTAGAAAAATATTATAGCAACGTTGTGCAAGCACGCAAAAAAAGAAAAGAATTCTTAAAAAAATCGTTTTGTCTTTCCCGCTATCTTTGCGTTCAATCAATATTTAAACAATCGTTGAGGATACTTAAACAAAAGAATTTCTTTTTTTTTTATCTTTCCGTGAAATTGCAAAAAAAAAATATATTTTCCAATTCGAATGGATTATAAACATGAAAATGAAAACGCCAATGTCAAAAAGCAATAAAATTTTTTTACTACTTGAGTATGACATTTTCTTTGTCTGAAATCTATGCCATAAGTTTCTTAAAAATAAATTACCAAAACTAAGTTGTTTGATCAAGATACTTAAGGTAAATGACTATGTTCGGAACCGACATTTTGAAAAAGCATAGAAATGAATCATTTTTTTGATATTTAGTGACAGTTGAATTAGAATATGCATGTAAAACTGTTTTAAGAATATTATTAAACGAAAAAAATTCATTTAAATGCAATTTTTTTGGCAAAAAATGACAAACGGTCACATTTTTAAACCATTTTCATTCTTTTTTAAAAAAATGCTTCTATCATAATAATATATTACCTGTATAGAGCTATACTGGGGTTGAACAAGGAATTTTGAAAAATGCACATTGTTACCAGAGTTATAATCAATTTGTCCCGGGTCTATTCAGATTCTTCTTACTAACAGTTCCTCTTGGAGAAAAATGGGCCTTTAAAATTTAATCTATTGATAGCCTTCCTCCTCCGAAGATGATGTAAGTACGTAAATTAAGACTTTTATATAAAGATTAAACTTTCGAGTTAAAAAGAGAGCGGTTAGACTGCTAACGGCTAGCAGTGATTGATTAAACGTGAAGTGAGGCGTGGATACTTCGTAGCTGATTATTGTAATATTAAAGTTGACGATTTGTCAATTATGAATCAAATTAGATTAGGTCGTTAAGAATTAGAAGATATTGCGTAGACATAAGTGATCTGTGATTTTTTAAGTCTTCTTGCATCGCATTTACCTAGCTATTGCTTTCTATATTTGGTATTTGGGTGCATCTTAACTTTGGTTTATAGAATTTGTCTTATTGCTCATAACTAAGAATAAATTGCAGTTAATCTTCCTTCCGATCCTCCCACACTAAAGGATGACTTAGCACATCCCTTGCAAATTGAAATAACAACAGGTGTTTTTTGTTCAAATTGCTCTAATCTGATATAATAAAATATGAATAAAACCACTCGAAATTATGTATTTCATGAACCTTAGCTCAATCCCTGTTTAGAAATCCTAGCTATATATATATATATATATATATATATATATATATATATTATATATATATATATATATATACAGAGAGAGAGAGAGAAATTATTGTTTTAGTATATTTCATAAAAGGAAAATATTTTCAAAAAATGTTTTTTTTTTTACCAAAAAAAATTTGCATTTAAATAATTTTTCTTTTAATAGTAATCTTAAAACAACTTTATATGTTTTTTTTTCAACTACACTTAATATAAAAACAAAAATTCTCCATTTATAGGCTTTTTCAAAATCCCAGTTCTGCGTACGTAGTCAATTATTGTAATGCATTATTTTCTTCTCTTATACATACAGTTAATGTTTCATTAATGCTTTACATATTAAAGACAATATTTGAAGGAGTTGGTTTGTGGGAGATAAAACAATCAGTAACGTTCAAAATGGCTGTAAATATAGCAAGGAGTGGTTTCCCGCCACACTCTTCAATATAAATAGATACATTATTGATGCACAAGTTACCGAACAAACAAGATAAGGCTAGACCACAATAACACATTTTAATCAGTCGAACAACTTTATAATACAATTTAGTGAAATTTAATTTATGCAAATAAATTTTTAGATTATAAATTCATTGAATGTTAAATAATTATGTCAATAAATAAATTAATTCATTGAATATTAATAGATGATTAATTCATTGAATGTTAAATAATTATCAAGAAAATAAATTAATTCATTGAATGTTAAAATAGATGATTAATTCACTGAATGTTAAATAACTATGTGGAGTAATTTCTAAACATCACAAAAAATTAATTACAAAACGCTTCGTGCTCTTAAAAAATTAATCATTTTTAATTTGTATTATCCTGAAGCATCGAACAAAAACAGGACGTTAATAAATACCTAAGTCTTGTACTGTAATACTTCTTTTCAGAAAAACCTTCAAATTTCTTTAATTTTTTAAAAAAATTATATGAGGTATGTTAAATAACTTCTCCGATATTAAATCAATAACAAGTTGTTTTTTTTTATTTTGAAAATACTTGAAGGAGGAAAAAATTTGTTAAAAGTTTAAATGACTTGATTAATATGCACATAAATGTCTCTTATTGCACGCGTATTAGCTGTTATGAAATACAAATGAATAAACATATACTGACGAAACGTTGCCAGTATATTAAATTGTTTTGAGATATATAATTGCAGGTTTCATGAAAAAAATGAAAACAAAGATTTCAAAAAAAGTGGCTTTTGGAATAGTACAATTCTAGAACGCGCGCGCGCGCGATATCTTAAAACTCTTATTAACGTATTTTAAAAAAAATTACATCTTTGATTAATTTGATGCATTAATTAATTAATTTTATCTGTTCTTAAAACTGCGAATTTTAATATTATTACGTTATTTATTGACCCAACAGAAGCGTTATAACAAACAATTTAGGAAGAATTCCTTTATTTACCTTAGGTAGAATTTATTTGCTAGATAATATTAAGACGCTTAAATACTAAGAGTGTTTTAAATCAATTAATAACATAACTGAATATTGTTAGAATAAAGTAAAATTCTTCAAAAGATTAGATTATTATTTTGATTATTGTTTAATATATCATAAAAAAACAAATGTAGATAAAATAAGTACTTGAGAGAGTAAAAATACATCTAAATCTATTGTTATCTACATATTTTAAATGGAATTTTACTAACTTAAAATGCGTATTTATATGAGCATGAACTGAACTGAAACTCAGTAGCGCAACAGCCCATGAGGTCAACATATGAGAATGAAAAATATTATCAATGGACATGGAAGACTTCATTCTTAAATTTAACGTGAAAATTTTTTCGAAAAGGAATGCTATTATCAATTAAACCGTATGAGTACAATTTACTTTGCAACAGGTGTAGACAAATTTCCGGGAGAAAAGTAATGAGACAACATTTTGACATCTCCGTGGAATTACAATAGATTCCACCAAAGATAGTCTAAAAAAGGTCAAATTTAACTCTCCAAGATGAACAATTTTATGAGCTATTCGGAGGAAAAAACCGGGAAAGGAAGAAAAACGTTTAAACATGATATTGAAACTTGTGGTATATCTGAAAAAGAAATGATGAAACACAGGAAAACCACAAATGAATACTTTTAATACCTTATTATAATTGCAATGCCGCTGATCTTTACCAGATATACATTTAGCAAAATCATAATTCCAGAATGAACTTAAGTTTTCAAAGAAAAGAAAAAGGTTTTCCTGTTAAATGTAAGTAGAAAGACATTAAATTATAAAAATGTTCACTAGTGACATTTTAGCTAGAAGTCGGTGCAGATTGGTTCTCTAATGGTCGGCAACATACCAAACACGTGTCCTCCATTGAATTTCTAGTTGACATTAGAATTGTATAGTTGTTTTACCTTTAAAATTTAGATGAAGTTTCAAATTTGATAGCTGGGTAAAGATGTTCAAGATATAAATAATTTTAAAATCGTTTCTTTAAGATTAAAAAAAAATTGTTGCACTACACGTGTTTTTTTAAAAAAAAATCAATCAAGTGCATTTTATTTATTTTTGTGTGTTACTAACGACAAATATGTACTTTTTAAAATAAAGTTTCTGTAAAAAGCAAAAGTTGGCAACAGCGAAACGCATGAACTGATTGGTAGGAAACACGCGATTGCATTAATCATGCGACTGTGACGTCACATGAATTTATGAGCTGATTGGCTGGAAACATGAGATTGCAGTTATCATATGACAACGAATTTAGCCCACACCCCAAAAAATTCTGACGGAAAGTTCCCCTTGTTGAAAAGAAACTAAAACTGTGAAAGAAGCAAAATGGGGGAAACTGACAAGTTACGTTTCTTGATCACAAAAAGAATGCCATTTGGAAAGGCAAAAATATACAGAAATGGAACTAAAAATACATTGAAACACTTTATATAGTCTCTGAAATTTTATTAAAAAAGAAAAATGATTTCAATTCAAAACGCGAAATGAAATTTTGCGAAAATTAAAATTTATTAATATTTTCTGCTTATAAATGGTATTTTTATATATTTATCGATCGACGAATGGACAATTCCATTCCTCTCGTAAGAACCTTCTGTAGATTAGCCAAAGGCTGGTCTATAAAAATTGCTATACAAACAGGATACAGTATTTACAACAATAGCGATTTTTAATTAAATGATTACCGTAAAATCAGGCGTATAACGCGTAACCCCTTTTTTTACGAAGGAGCCTGAAATGTATGTGTGCAATGCTTTTATGTTTTAAGTAATTTATTCGAGATATTTGAAAAAACTTTTGAAAAAAAAAATAGTATACTTCTAGAGAAAGCGCTTTTTAGGTGTTTGATGTTTGGTAATGTTTGGGCTATTAGGGAAAAAGAAATATAATTATTGAGGAAGAAGGACTAACACATAACTAGACACTAAAACTAGAGAGTTTTTAAAGTTGTTTTTATAGCATTTACTTAAACTTATAAAAATATTTTTTTTAATGCGTTTTTTGAAAAATGAAATTTTTACGATAATTTGTGCACGAAAAACGGGATATCTTCAAAACAATCCAATCAAATTCGATGAAATTTGTAACATGTATGTTATGGATTCTTCAAAGTGTAACAAAAACCGCAGGTTTTAAGATACCTACATTTCATCACATTTTACAGCCATTTTTGGCTTAGAACATGCAGTAATTTTGCTGAAAAATCATTATTATCTAATTTATAAATGCTAATAAAAAATTTATTTCTTAAAATATTTTTTAGCTTGCAGTTTGTGACACTTCAGAGGCATCAAGAAATATATTAATTAAATTAAAATTGCATAATGTGCAATTTATTTTTATTTCTGGCATTTTTCTTAACTTTATAAATTTTGCAAAAATTTCATAAAAATAATTTTTTTTTTCAAAAACAAAAGGGTGATATATGATATTTATTTAATAATTCTGACTTTTTAAGCCTATTTATCTTCTTTAAAACAATAAATTTGTTCTGAAAATCAATTTTTAAAAAATTGGTCTCCGAATCTAGTCGGATACCTTTAATTCATTATAGGTATGTCATTTCTTTTAAATAAACCGATCTATGCAGAAGTCTAATTTTTTATGCCCATTCTTTTTCTAATTTTGGAGCTATCATTTTTACTCCCGGAGTATAACAGGCACCTTTAAATTTCGATCCTGTTTGTTGTGTTTTATTTATGGTATATATATTTTCAAATATTAATGCAAATTGAGAAATATGAGATATCTCAATTTTTCAATACTTCAACAATCCTGCACATTTCTTTCAGAGAACACAAAAGAAAAATAATAAAATCTCACAATATGATGGATCACTTATTAGGCAATAGAAATTCATCACGCAACAAGCTAATGTTTTCTATAGACTTTTACACCTTATGTTCCTTCAATTTTCCACAAGCCCTTATACGTCTTTTGTCTCTAAAATCTGTCGTTTAAAGCGTAAAAACACATCTGCTTTTTAAATACGAAAATGACAGTTGAAAAGAAAATAGACACACATACTGTGCTTTCAAGTCACTAACTAGCATGTAACTTTGACCCCAATTTTGTTTCAGATCTTTCAAAACCTTAAAGTATGTAATAAAGTAATAATCCCCACTAGTTGTTTTTTTTTTTTTTTTTTTTAAACAGACTTTTAATCTTAGAAAGTAAAAAAATTGCAAAAAATTACCCAGACAAAATTATTGTATCATTACAATTTTTAAATTTTTTTTTTAATGATTGTAACTTGTACATTTGCTGTAGAGGGGACACAGTATGATTCAATTGACAAAAATCGGTCAAAAAATCAAATCTAATTTTTTTAGCCTAAATTATTCTTTATATACTCTTCTATAACCTCACAGAATTTGAAAGCTCTAAACTTATAAAACATAGAATTACGATAGCTTTTACGTTCGTTTTTATTCGCATCCCTACGGTAAATCAAAACTTCAAACTTATATATCTCAGAAAGATAAAATAACTAGCTTATCTTCAGTTAAAATGCTAGGGCTTTTTTTTTCTATTATGTCTAATGCTTTGAATTTTTTTCACTTGTTGCTATTAGTACATGGAATAAAAGTTGGTATGCATTTCTCAATAAAAGGAATACTTATTTTTAAAAAAAAATAATTGAATTTAGAATTTACACATTTTTTAAGGTATTTTCAATAAGCATTCATAAAAAAGAAGTATTGTACTAATAACCAATCACGTTATCGCAAAACTCACATACCAACTTTTGTTATACATAGTTTGACGTACTTGTAAAACAAATTTCATGCGTGTACGTAAATTTTTGTAGGAGGAGTAGCATTTTAAAATCACTTAACAAAATTTTTTTTCCTTAAAAAATTAAATGGTTAGCTTTTTTATGAAATTTTGAGCACAAAATTTGTTTTAAGTAGTATGCACACATAGAAAGCAACCAAAAAAGTTTTAAAAATCCTTAAATTAAATTTTTTTTTTGCGCAAATCGTACTATGGCTCCTTAAAAATATAGCAAAATGAAAACAATTTGTCAAAAAAAGCTTTCATAAAAATCAATTTCACACTGAGAAAAAATGTTATCCATTCGGTATCAGAACAAACGGATATAGAACATTTTGAATGACAGGAAATGAGAAATAGTGTGACTGAGGTTTACTTTCACATAGATTAAGCACCCTTAGCAACTAAAGCATACAGCAACCAGTAGGGTATTAGAGAGAAAAAACAACAGGAGTGCCCCTTGAAGGCATGTTTGTAAATTTTTATCACCTTTGCTGTCAGAGGCAATAAAACATATCCTGGACCGTTATGTCGTTAGATGAACTGAAAAAAGGGCAGTGTCACAAGAGCAAATATGTCTTAAGTTGAATAATGTAATACATTTTTTTTTGTCACTGTTAACATAATCTTTATATGTGTCTATCTTTTTATTTTCCTGATAAATGCACAATCTTTATGTATATGTATCATTTATCTTTCGTTAAAATAGCATTTATATAGCTGATTATTTAAATTTTTTAAAAAATTTGTCCTTTTTCATAGTGGTAATCATTTACGGTTATAAAGAATTGAGCGAAAGCTATTTTTCTGTATAGCTAATTTTTAAAACACAGGGTTATTAGAAAATGATAATTAAGATGTCATTGTAAAGAAAAAGAAGATTTTTTTTTGTACGTAACGTTTCTTGACGTTAAGAAAAAATTGTTTTCACAAATGTTCAAAGTGACTTCCTTCAGTCACCCGTATAATATCATTGCAAACCAGTCGCCTTGTACTTTTGCCTTTACACGGGCATCCAGTTTCCTGGAATTGTTTATGCCATCTTCTTATACTCTAAGATGTCGGTGCATTTCTATCGTACTTTCACCGAAATTCACGCCGGACCGTGATTACTGACAGACTTTTTGCAAATGAGAGCACACAAAATGCCTTCCCTCGCTGCAGGTGACAGTACGATTTGGCTCGGTTCCATCCCAATTTTGAGGGAGAACACCCTAGGGGTGTGTGTGGTCAGGAGCCTCCTACCTCTCTTCCCCTTCCACCAATCTCACGAGAGGACTTGCGGCTCGACGGCTATTTAGAGTACCCCCCCCCCGCAGTGAAGGCACTATACATTTACAAACATCCATGCCTTCTCCAGGATTCGAACCCAGGCCCTACGGCACAGCAGTCAGCGTCGCCAACCACTATACCGGATTTGCGACTACTTGAGTTTCTTCCATCGCACTTTGAAATAAAACTTTCTCTCTGTATAAGTATATATTTGGAGTATTTAGATCTAAATCTACATAAATTAATACACAATATATATATGTGTGTGTATTAAAACGCATTTCTCAGAATTATGTACTTGTTACGTAATGTTTTTTTATCCTATGCTCGCCCCTGATTTTATGGTCGTAAGTCGACGAGCTGCCCAATATAATGTAGAACGATAAAAACAGTTGTTACGCAACGTGTGATTCAATAATTAGAATATTCAAAATTCTCCGCAGGAAAGCGTCTAGAAGGAACTCTTAAGCAAAGCGCTTCTAGAATATTGAATAGATTTTCGTTTTAAAAATATTGATGAAAACAAATTTAATTACTTGACTAAGGATGTACGAGAGAATCACGAGTACAAATGAGCTAACATTTAATCACATTTTTTAAAAATGAATTTTTAATGATTTTTTAAAATTTATCCGTGAAAAATAAAATTGCCATATTGTTTGTGTATTCACGTCGCATTTCGAAGCAACACCAAGGCTTTTGGCGACGGACCTAGAAAATTTGAGCCAAGGCCAAGAGAATTGAATCATGGTCAAGTGATGAGGACGCCATCTGAGCTGAGTGGCCACGGTAGCCTAGTGGTCATGGTCACGGACTCGTGGCTACCATTTTATGAGTTTGAGTCCCAGTGTGTGTGCCGTTGAACATCCACCGAGAAAAGGACTTGACTTGGACGCTGTCACTTGACCACAGTTCAAAATTACGAAGTCCGTCAACAACAGCCCTCGTGTTTCTTCAAGTGCGACGCTAATAAACACCCCCTCTCCATCGAGCTGGCACCCTACCTTTCCAAGCTTCCATAATACACCAATCAGAGATCTTTGAGTCTCGATAAATTTAGTGCCGATCAACCCTTCTTTTGGTGATAGATCTTCTGTAGCACCAGGACTGAACTCTACAAAAATTTATAGATATCTAATAAATTAAAAGTCCAATGATTTACCTTTGTGAAATATATTACTGTAACAATTAAATAACAGGACTAACTTAAATTTAGCTTTATTGATAACAATGGAAAAATTCTTCTAAATCCCCTTCAACATACTCCCCTTCTCTATCAACACATAGCAGCATACGAGTTTTCTACCGTTAAAGGCAGTGCTGTTGCCCATTAGGTGTCACCATTTTCAGTAAGTGCGCCGTTTTTACCTTCACCTCTCCTACAAATTGAAAATGTGTTCTCATCAATGTATTTTTCCCTTTACGAAACAGGTAGAAGTTGCATGGTGCGAGGTCTGGTGAGTACGATGGGTGCTCGAGCATAGTAAAGCGTTTTTTGTCCGCCACAAGAACTGTTTTACAGAAAGCGCAATGTGCACCAAGGCGTTGTCTTGGTGCAAATCCAAGTCTTGTTGCTCTACGGGTCTTTCCTATTGTTCCTCACTATTTCTCTAAACTTTTCTCAGGACCTCAATGTAGTACTGCTGTTTTACCGTTTGGACTCGAGGTACCCATTCAACCATGAAGATGCCATTAATATCGAGCAAAAACGAAGAGCATCACATGTTCTTGATGTCACAGATCAACAAGAACGTTCATCATCTTCAGCAATCTCCCGATCGTCCGAAAATCATGTGTGCCATTCAAAAACTTGACTATGTGATATGAAAATATCTCCAAAGACTCCTTTAACAAATTAAAACATTCGGTTGGATTTTTTTTTAAAATTTCGCAAGGGATTTCAAATTTTTTTATGCGAAGCTCGATTTTTACGTTTATAATGATCGCGGCACTTCGACATGACAACGTCTTTCTCAAACAAGGATAAAAAACAAACTGAAATAGATAGAGGGATGGAATCTTGAGCCTCCAGAGCCGGAAAGATCAATGTCAACAATATTCCACTCCAACCTTTTCACATCAAGCCTAACGGTTAGGGCAGGCGAAATCCGAGAATTTAATTGCCACACCTTGTATTAAGTGAAGTTCTAAGGTGTGCGTTTGTTTTTGTTCACGTAACAGGCAATGTTCTTTTTGCCATACCCATAAATTCCAATAAATAATGCACTGATAAAGAAAACACATAATTAAATTTTTTAAAAACACTAGCGAACGATTCATTTTAAACGAAAGAACCTTTTCAAAGCCAAAAAGATGTCCCAACCTAATTTATTTCTTCCACTTCAATAAAAGAAACCAAAAGGACATCACATTTCTCCCACTAAAAAAAGTAAACTTCCTGAACTTGACAGCAAAACTAAACAAATAACACAGAAAAAAGAGTCGCATATTTCACTGAAACAGTAGACGTGTCACGAATATATCTGCAAGATATAATTTTTCCCATGTCATAAGAATAAATAGATCGACCATAAACGAGACGTAGCGCATGGTAATGGGAAGGGATGACAAAGCAATAGGTTGCATCAGAAGCATTGTTACTGCGAGGATGAAGCCTTGGAAGCAGAGAGGAATTCTTCCGTGAATTTTTATTAAATTTATTACAAAAAATAAAAAAAATAAAAAATATTACGGAGGAAATACGCGTGTACACGTTTTAGCTATGTAATTTTTCTTTGTTAATGGTGGATCTCGCAAATCAAGGAATGGCAGATGAAAAACAATTGTTCTTAGAACATGATTTGGACGGGTGTAACATCTGGAATTGCATTACAGATACCTAGTTTTGTGTTGTTATTTGATGCGCCGCGATTGTTCCATCAAAGATTGACATCCTCGACATCATATATAATAAAGCTAACAAATAAAATATCTGTAATGTTTTACTTTCAAGAAAATATATAATTTTGGTTATTAATTTTGATATTAAATGTGAAGCATTTCTATTTTTTATTAAAAGCTTTTATTTAACTTACAATGTATGTATGTATGTATGTATGTATGTATGTATGTATGTATGTATGTAATTTGTTCGGGTGGAATCTTGCAACTCAATTTTGAAGCTGATATCTTCCTCCCATTGAGCTGAAATTTTGTATACACGTTTAGTTTGGATGACAATGCATGTTTTGACCATTTATATTCCGATATTGCAATTAATTAAAAAGATATTAATTAAAAACGTTAAACTAATTTTGGGCGCCAACTTGGATATATCTGCATTGTTGTAATAATTTTGTTGTTACAACAATGACAAAAGTTGGCGTCGAAAATCGGTTTTCAGCCAAACTGGAATTTCATAACTTTGCGCTATTGACTGTATTAATTAACTATGTCTAAAAAATAATTACATTTCTACAATGTAAAAATAATCTAATTTCTACAACATATGCAATTTTTTTTACAAATTTCTATCTATTTTCTTGGATTTAAATTCAAAACAAAAAAAGTAGAGCTATTTTTCAAGTAGATTGGTACATTGTATACCTTTCTCAACGCTGCCAAGTTAAACTGAGATGGAGTATTATAGAAATTTTAAATTTAACCCCTTAACTGGTTTGCCCGTACACCTTACGGGCTACTGAAAGTTAGCCACAACCGGTTTGCCCGTGCGCTGTACAGGCACCGAAATTTTTTCTTTCCATATTTTATTTGCACAGACATTTTTATTCCTATAATAAGGTTATTAGTATAGAGTGTGTCTTTAGGAGATGCAGAGAGAGAGTTTGTCCATGGTACTGAACTACTCTTCATTCAGAATTTTGGTAGTGGTGAAGGTGAGAATTTTTCACTGAAGGCAAGAATATATATTCTTGAAAATATTGGATAAAGAATAGGGATTTACAAGGCAATGTACAATGAAGCCTAAGAAAAAGGAAAATGGATAGATAATCCAAAGAAGTCGATATTATCTCTATCCCCATTAGAATATAAGACTTAGTGTTACACTATTCTTCATATTGTGTGTGCATATAAATATGCACACACACACATGAAATCCTATCAATCGTATGAAAAAGAGGTATGAACATGAAATTTTTTGGTAAGTGGAAGAAAATATATTTTAAGATGTATGTGAAATATTCTTCATAGTACGCAGAATATACTTATTAAAAGCAAACATTTAAGGGATTTTGTGTTCAAAAATTATAAAATAAAAAAAGGTGAGTAAAATTTTAAACCGGAGATTAAAATAAAAATCTTCCATTTTCGCGCGTTCTGTTAATTATTATGCCTAGTTACATGCAGTTAAAAAATGTGCTTTTTTTGGGAAAATTTTGGTCAAAAAAATTGACTGCTTAAGAGGTTAATCTATGAAGCTCAGTCAAAAAATAATTATAGAATCGGAAAAATCATTTATTTCGTCCCGATACGGTATAATGTTTTTTACAAAATAATATTTGTATTTCTAACGATTTTTTTTAAATAAGTCAAAATCAATGCGTTTTTATGAAAATAATGTCTAAATCGACGCGCATGAATTTTTTTTGTTTAAATGAATCGACATTCCGTACTAAAACAGTTCATGATTTGCTCTTTTAGAATCAGTCATTTAAAAAATAAAATGTCGAAAATTTTTTTTACGATTTTTCAAAAAATACTCACTATTTTAATATTTAATAACTTCGTCATTTATGAAGAAAATCTCATAAAACTTTTTTTCGTGTGTAGGATAATATTACCCAAGATCTGTACGAAGATTGAAAGAATTGCTTAAAATTTACGGATTTAAGAAAAAATTGTGTTTTTCTTCTAGTACCCTTTTTGCGAGAATTCATTTAGCTAAATTGTTCGAAAATAACCGGCTAACACCTAGCAACAATGATGCGTTGAATGAGATGAACAGACTAAGAAACTTGTCGAGTGATAACTAAAAAGTGAAAAATAAATTGAAAGTAAAAAAGCTTTTTTAAAACAAGCTTTTATTTAAACGCGCTAAAAAGAATAAAATAAATTTTTCTTTAAAATTTTTTTACTATCAACTTATAACGTCATTACACAATTTATATGATATAAAAGCTTGTCGCAAGATTAAAGCACTCTTATTTACTTAGTTTGAAAATTTTAAGAAATTGAAATCAATCAGATCAAGTTATTTAATTTACTTGTTTATCTGCAGAGGTAAATCTCGCGACAAGCTTTTATATCATATAAATTGTGTAATGACGTTATAAGTTGATAGTAAAAAAATTTTAAAGAAAAATTTATTTTATTCTTTTTAGCGCGTTTAAATAAAAGCTTGTTTTAAAAAAGCTTTTTTACTTTCAATTTATTTTTTTATCTAGGTATTAAATTATGAAGGTATAAATTTAACATTTATACAAATAATATTTTTATAAATTAAAGAATTTATCTTCTGAAATTAGCAAAATTTATTTATTTATTGGCAACATAGATATTGACTGCTTTCTTTTTATAGAAGGAAAGCGACTCACTCATCCTCTCATTCATCACGAGATCTTCCGGAAATATTAAATCTAAAGGCTGGAAATTTGTTTAGCAAGTTACTTTTGTTGAGAACTCCTAAGAACGGATTTTGCAAAAAAATCGACTCCGTAGAGAGTTTGCAGGGGTGTTATATAAATAAAAAAATTCCCGTTTTGGACTTACAGGCTTGAAATTTTGCAGACATGTTCCTTCTCTTGAGTAGAAATCCACTAATAACGTGTTTTGCGTTAATTTACTTTCGAGAGTTGCTATGGGAACATTATCGGTAAAAAAATATTCAATTCTTTTGAACTATTAAGACTTACAGAATTTAAATTCAGTAAGTATGTTACTTTTGTGGAGTATAGATTCGTTGAGAACCGGTTTTGCGAAATCCGATTCACATTGAGGTTGGCTGGGGTGTTACGGGAAGGGGTTATAGATAAAAAAGATTCCCTTTTTTTAATTATCCCACACGCAAACTTGAAATTTGGAAAACATATTTCTTTTGTTCAGTAGAAATCAAATAAAAGTTTAGAAGAAATCGACTTCAAGGGTGAGGATTACAGAAGCGTGAATCATAAATTGACTTTACTTTTAGAAATTCAATCCTGTCCTTTTTAAATCGAGGGGTGATGGCTACAAGAATATTTTTCATCACAATCGAAAGCGGAATGACTTAGATAACAATGACCTAAAAATAATGTATTGTATTACAAAGTAGTGAAATACCTATCGAAGTGAGCGGGTAACTGCTAGTATATTAATATATGGAAAAACTATTTTCCATGATTTTTTCCGCGTTATTTCCATCTATTACATTGAATGCATAACACTAAAATTATCGGGTTTTTTTTGTTTTTGTAAGTACCAGTTTTCAACGAGAACTCCTAAATTACTCATTTTTCAGTGATTACGAATTGAGAATGAGTATTTATTTAATTTTAAGTATGCTGAAAGAACAAATGACCCGTGTCAAAGTTTCGGTAATTGTATTTAACTTATTTTTCTAAAAATTCTATTTATTAGAGTTTTTGTTTATTTTCCTTTGAGTAATTTAAAATAGCTTTGTTTATATTTTCAAGCATGTGTGTGAGCTCCTTTTTACCTGTGTCGAATACAAAATGAGTTATTTAACCTATTTTGGTAAAACTAGATTTTTGCCAAAAAGCGGTAAATTAAGTATTAAGTGGTGCATGTAGTTGCTCATTTTTGTGTTTGCATACGTTTCGCAAATCTTACTTAACACTAAAATTAGTTATTAAAAGGAATTACACTTGTTCGTTTTTCTTATTTAAAAGTATACAAATCTCTCTATATATAAATGGATGTTTGTATGTATGAAATCGCTTCACTCCAACACCGTTCAACCGATCACTATGAAAATTGGCATGCATATGTATTTTTCGTGGAGGTTTTTATGCTATCCTCTTTGTTGCAACTCCCCATCAGGTGGCGGTAGAGCATATTAACTTCTGCACCGTTCAATCAACCGCCAAGTTGTCAACGTGGTTGCTAAAAATGATGCCAACTTGGCTCTAATCGCGAACATTTTGCTATGTTTCCATTGAACCGCCATTATAATGTAAGGAACGGTGTTACTTGCGAATATTTTAATTTAACATAAACTAAATACAACAGAAAGCAATATTAACGTATTAATATCCAGATATAAATTATTGATATTTAAAGCGTTCATTACACAAAGTTTGTAGCAATTTGATACTTTTGCAGAGCACAGATCCTGTTAGGAAGGTGTTTTCAAAAATCGACCCACAAGGGAGTTAAGGAGACGTTATAAATATTAAAAAAAATTATCGGCTATTAGACATACAGGCTTAAAATTTAATAAATATTATTTTTTGTTCAGCTGAGATATGCAAAAAGCTTTTTTGCTTTGTTTTATTTGCAATTCAGGTAAAATTAAATCATTAAAAACTTCTTTATTCTTTAACTGTATTATTAAATTTTTCAATTCACTCGTGCGAAGAACGGGTGTACCAGCTAGTTGAATATAAAACCATAACAGAGACAAAATTATAAAAACCTTATTCAATTCTAAAAAAAAAAAGGTCAAAATTTAATCCTAGAAGCAAATGAAAAGGGGAAAAAAACTTAATTTTACGAAACTGTAACCGCATGCGTTTGTAATTAATTAGTCTGTTTTGCTGAAGCTACACGATGTTAATACGAAAAGAGAATTTAATTAATGTTTACATAATAACGAAAGAAGCAAGGGCGCATGCGTTGATATAGAATAAGGAAATTCGACTAAAGGTGGAAAAACACTCACAAGTGACGAATAAATACCTGTAAAGCCTCATTAATCATCAGGTTCCTGGTTTAATTGTTTTCCGCATTTTTTTTTTTTTTTTCTTTTCAAAAATAGAATTGGATTTAGATATTTCTTCGAATCATTTTTAGAATTTCTGTTAAGGTTATTTTTCACAATTTTTGCCTTCCAGTAACTCTAATAATAATTTAATAATGATACATCGCCAATACCTCTCCAAAAGTAGCAATGAATCATGTATTTATTAACAATAGATTAGGAAAAATATTACTTATAAACCATTTGTTTCGTGTAGTCCATAGGGGGAAAGTTACTAATAATTGTCATTAAAATATTGAACATTCATATCATTAACAATGTTCAAAGGAAATAAATAAGTTAATTATTTAATCAGCTGAATTAATTAACATGGTTAATTAAATTCTGGAAAGAAACATAACAATTGTAAATTTCGAATTTGTTTCATAATTAGGTAAATAATACTCTAAATAACACATTTCTAAATTTTCATTATAATTAGATCATTAATTAGAAAGATATATATGAAAAATATTACGGACCAGTATGTGTGTGCTAGGCTATTTCATTAAAATAATCTGCAAAGCAGTTAATACGCCCAATTTTCTGAATATATCTATCTGATAGTGTTTGATAATTTCGGCTAAATAACGATCATGAGATTTTATTAAAATCAAAATTTCTATGATTGTGTTAAAAACTAAAGATTTTTTTATAATTAATATCTTACGCTGCCATTAGAACTTACAGTATCAACAGATTTAATCATAGGTATGGTTAGTTTCAATAGAATTGAGGTAATGCGACGAATGACTACAATTAGATTTAGTGAGCACTATGAAGACAATATAATTAATGGAATAAATTAAATTGCTTAAAAAGGCATTAATTGTTAAAATAAAACTCCATACTGAATAAAATTTTTCTATTAAGTTAGATTCGTCGTATAAGCTACTTAGAGTTGATTTTCACACTGTTTGTTATATAATTATTTATCAATTCATGTGTGAAAAGGTGTTCTTTTTAAAGTAAAGAATAAAAAAATTATTTTGCTAAATGTTTGAAAGACATTCAATATCATGTGACCCGTTTAGCCCGGGGTAAGCATTACGTCGATCGCAATCGACCGGTGGACCGCCAAGACAATTTTGAGTGACCACCTGAAGATTAGCCGTTAGTAATTGTATACGGAAATATTCAGGATTGGCTGACACACAGTACGTAGACTAAGCCTTCTACTGACTATAATTACGAGAACTAACTTCAGATAAGAATGGTTTTTTTAAATATATTTTGAATTGTTTGATAATAAATGCATCATTTGATATTATATTTGTGGCAATTATTATTATGTTTGTATTTCAAGTTTTGCTTTAAACTCGGTTTAAAAAAATGAGTGTCTCATTTTATTTACGTATGTAAGTACAAATTCCGTATTTATTATTAAGTTATAATAAATATTGTTGACTTTTTCCTTACCAGATCACACCTACGACCCTGGGCAGTGGGCACACTCGTGAATTTTTCAAAGGGGGCGTGGTGCGGTGGTCCAAGGTCGAATATCTACCATTCTCATATCTTACCCCCATACGCTGTCAAACATTTTTTTTTTTTTTTCATTTCGTAGATTGTCGGGAACAAAGAACAGCAAGAAATAAATTATTGAATAAATAATTAGCATTAATTAATAAAAAAATTATAAAAAGCAAATATTTAATTAAATTTTACGTACTGTATATATGGGAATATAATTGATCGAAAAAAATCATGGACTATGGAGGAGGGTCCGGACGTGGACCCTCCCCCCTTTTGTGTGTACCACTGATACTGGGTGGACCGCAACACCTTGAAAAAATTAGAAGTAGCCCGTACCCTGGAAAAGTCTGCCCACCCCTGCTTTTAGCTCTTGTATCTCAAATGCTATAGTAAAATTTTACAAAATTTGAAATTTAACCTTTTTTTTTACCATGAAACAAATTACTCGACAGACGAGGGGAAAAAAAAGATTTCAAATAGTCAATTTTTTACAATTTAACTAACACAATGTGCAAATTAAGTTCACTATTTAATATCTATCGATCTATATATATTTATAAACTTATAAGTTTTTAAGATTTTAATGCATCTGGATACTTCCATTTTAGCTTCCAAGTTTCAACAAAAGAAAAGTTTGCTCCATCAAATAAGTTCAACCTAACTTTTCGGTCCTAAGTTGGAAGATGCCCTTGGGTAATTTATAATTTTTTTTAAAACTAAATTTAAGCTTTCTGATTTTTAATATTATATCGCCATTGAGATTTTGAATTTTAATATTTTATTATGATAATTTTTTTTGTTTTGTTTTTCTTAAGAATTTGTGTGTTTCATCTTTATGTATTTAAATGTGAAAAAATATCAAGAAATTTACATAATAATTTATAACAATTTTAATTAATAAAATGTTACAAAACTTCCTCTCGGATATGCAGATCTAACCTTATTCCCAATAAATTAGATTTAAAAAAAATAATTTATATACATTTTCGAAGCTATTATTTCTCTTGGCTGGTTGTACTGATCCTTGATATCATTCACACATTTTTATTTAGTTTCATTTCGGTGTTCATTTTCACACATTTTTTTTTTATCTAAAGCATATGTAATTGCGTTTGTTTATATCTCATTGTTCCTATCACACATATTTTCGTTCAGCTATCACACGACAAAACAGCTAGAAAAATGCAAGGAATGTTCCAAGTATGGTGTTACTTTATGAATTTTCCGTGTATTAGTGATTATCACAAAAACAATGCGTTAATTTTAGTAACAATGCATGCAATACTAGGTTTTTTTTACGGCGATCGAGAAAGCAATGAGAAAATGTTGTACCTAATCAGACTAGATAAAAAATATAAAAAGTGGTTTATAGTGTCCAGAAGGGGGGGGGGGAGGATATTTGCCGTAAAATCTGGCGTATAGCGAGCACCTTTTTTTTTAATACACTTTTATAAGCTTCATTTGTAAAAACGGAATCTTTGAATTCAATACTTTTAACCACTTTAAAAAGTCAGATTAATTCGAAATTTTGTTCACTTGTCCAGGACCGATGATAATACAACAATTTAATAATTTTATTCCATTGTCCTGATCAGGATCATCAGGATTGACGATTTTCTATTTCAGATAGATCCCATCCCGCATCTGGTGAAAAATTTCAGATCCCATTTCCAGATTTGGCGACTAAAAATTAAGTTACGTCTTAGTTCAATTAACTATAAAAGGATTTTTTTTTTAGTTTTTTTAAAATATAATTTATTACGAAGAATATGAAACGTGAGAGTGCAATGCTCTAACATTTTGAAGTAATTTATTCCAAGATTTTGAAAAAATAGTATACTTCTAGAACTATAACTCTTCAAGTTCATAAAAAGAATATCATTTCTTTAAAATAAACTGTATTTCGATATAAGTCAGAAGTCTACATTGTTTTTTACGCTCATATCCTTTTTAATTTTTAAAGCTATTATTTTATACTCTGCGTATAAGGTGAAACCGTAAATTTTTATCTTATTCCTTGTGTTAAAAGTGCGCGTTATACGCCGGATTTTACGGTACATCACTTGTACTTGTATAATCTGATGTGCTTAAAATCTTCACTTTTATAAAGCATCAAATTCAGACTAGAGAATTTTAATAATGGTTTAAAATATACATTCCTTTCTTGGTACGGACATTATTTTTGTGTGTTTGTAATTTAAAAAAATATTTATAGATAAAATTTAGTTCCCTAAGCACACATACTTTATTATCCGTCTATAAAAAATGCTAATTATAATTTTTCTTTTTTTAATTTAGTGCTACACTAAAATTTTTTAATTCTTTGTTATTTTTAAGAATATTCTAAAAAAAAAACAACGTTAACATGAAGTGAAGTGAAACAGGTCAGCTAAAGTGAGTGTTTATTAACGTCACACTGAAAAGCAACACGACAACTATTGGCGACGGACCTCGTAATTTTGAACCCCGGCCAAGTGACAAGGACGACACCTTCCCCTCCAAACTACCAACGGGAGAACTTTGAGCCACGATAGATTTAAAGTGCATCAGACCCTCTACACGGCGGGTCTTCAGTGGCACTAGAGCTCGAACTCATGACACCGTCCACAAGTTCGTGATCATAACCATTAGACAACCACAGCCATCCCCAGTCAGCTGAAAAATGAGTATGAAAATGCTTTTGAAACAATTTGAAGTGTTACTTCTTTAAAAGGTTCAATTACAACAATCCTCAATATATATATAACCTTATTCCTTATATATATTTATACATATCTCTCAGAAAATTCCCTAGGGTTAAGTTTGAAATTTTTTTAACAGTAATAAAGATAATCTTTAGCTCAGTTTTAACGTTAATTCAGAGCTACAAGGAATTTTCTTTGTTTTACTTTTTTTTTCTTTTTGAGTAACAATTTTCTAAGTAACTATTAGTCAGTCAACGATTTTATTCCGCATTAAAAATTTTCATATTCAGCGCCCGATCTAATAATTCTTCATATATTAAAGTATCCAACTACCCTAAAATTGTGAATTTTGCCAAAAATTGACAAATTTTTTTCATGATTTTATTTTATAGGCCACCTTATAAGCTTTATAAAATACCAAGTTCATTATTTTCCCTTCACTACAACAAAAACTTCAAATGTTTTAGTAAAAGGAGATGCCATTACTTTAAACAAGATGTCAGACTTTAAAACGCGTTTCGCTCGAAATGAGTTTTTTTTTTAAACTGCTCAAACGGGGACAGCGATTGCTCAAAAAGTTTTGAAAATTATGAACTGAAATTTTTTTGTATATGTTCTATATAATAGTAGAAGTGTTTTAACCTTCAGATTTATCAACCACTGTTTTATTACAAAATTTACAGCCCCTTATGTTAAAATAATCAATGTTATTTTAAGCAATTTCATATAATAACTAAGATAAAGCGCTCTAGTTTTTGTAAAAATTAAAATATCTCTTATCCTGAAGATCATTTAAAAATGAATCACATAGCAACACATCAGAATTGAAAAATTGAAAATTTGTTCATAAACTTTTGGTACAGAATGGGCCGCGTTTATGTTATTTTTTATAAATTTTTACCCATTTTAGGAGCAATAATTTCTTTTCCTCTTCTTAATTTTAGCATATTTTTCTTAAAATGTACTAAGCAAATCTAAAAACAACAACAAAAAATCCCCATATCTCCATTTTTTTTTTAAAAAAAAGTTGTCGCAAGTAGTCGGATTCCTTAAGGGGAAAAAAATAATGCAATTCAGTAAAAACTCCTTAAAAAACCATTTAATCCATTTGGGTTTTTAACAAAATGGTACTCATGTAATCAATTTTATAGTATTATCTATATAAACAAAGTGGTCTCTTTTTTTTAAGAAAAAAAATAGGAAAAATAAAAATATAAGAAAATAAACATTTTACGACGGAAAAATTTCTAAGAAATCCTATTAGAGAAAACTACGATACCTGTTTGTTTTAAAAGAGAAAATTACGTAACTTGTGGGAGAGAGAATTTATTGAATGTTCCTTATTCGGTTCTTAAGAGTAATGTTTAAGTGCAATATTTACACAGTTGGTTTATTCTTAGTCAAAACGTAGAAACTTTATGTGTCAACAAAGGGAATAACAGTTGATATTGAAAAAGTCCTTGACACATTAAAAATATTTAGCACGAAATGCGGGATAAAGAGGAGAAAAATATTTTTTTCGCTTTGTTTGGGGAAAAAAATTGTTTTAGCTCAATATTTTAAAAAACATTTCTATAAGAGCAATTTTTTTTAAAAAATGAATATTTTATCATTGTGTTATGTTCAAAAATAAAAAAGCATATAATATTTTAAAAAAAAATAAAATAGGATTTTTGTTAATTAATGAGTTTTAAGAATTTATTATTGTTCTTGTTTGAAATTAAAGGAACATAAAAAAATATTTACGTACTATCTGTTTATTCTTATTTAAAAAAAGTCAATAAAAACTTACCGAATATAGCAAATAAATGTGTAATATTAATTCCAAAAAATAACATCAAAATCTAAAAAAATACTCTTACTATCTTGGAATGCTACCATATTAAAAACAGTTATTTTTATGAATTCTCTCAATAAACATGTTTTTGAATAGGACTTTGAAAATTTTTTAAAAACCCGTGTCATTAAAATGTTACTCGGCGCATATATTTTTTAAATAACTTCTCATGAATGTCATTTTTTCCCTTTCGCTTGTTATCTAATACAATTCAGCCAAAATAGTTTCAACACACACACACACAATTTCAACTAAATTTAATTAAAGCATCTGATTCTATAGAGAGTTCAAAATATTAATAAAGTTTTTTAATATTGTACCGTTAAAGAGGTATGAGTTACTGTTTACAAAAGAGCCTGACATTACCTTAATATTTTTTATACGAGATAGTTAAAACAAAATAAAAAATTACTTAGCAGATCTTTATTCCATAATAAAAATTTTGATGTGATCAATAAATGACTTTGAAAATAATTATAGTATATCATAAATATCATTGCCCTTTACATTTTTACGAAATTATTTACTTCATTACATTTATTTGGATATATTTTAGGCCCAATTAAGCTATTTCTAACAGTAATCTTGCTAATGTCAATTAATAGGTAGTGAAACCAAATAAAAGATTATATATAATTAAATCAATCCAATAATTAACCTAAGAACGATAAATAAAACACGAGAGTCAAACCAAAAAATTGTTCAATTTACTTCTGAAAATATTTTTTCTACAATTTAATGAAAACAATAGTTTAAATAAATGTATAAAATATGACTAGAGAACAGAATTCAAATACATTATTAATAAATATCGATGATTAGCTCAAAAATGCTCTAACGTATCAGAACACAAACATCGCTAACACACATCACAGCAAGCAAATGATTAATACAATTAGCGTGACATCTAATTTACATAATGAAAATAATATAATAAATATAAGATAAATATCCATTTTCCAACTACAATGGATGAAATGCATTAAAACAATTTTATAAATAATGACGACACAACATAATAATTTTTGGCACATACTTTTCTACAGATCATAAGTTCCATTTCATAGCAATCAACTTTAAAAATGTCATTCTATCTCTCGCGTGTTTTACAGTTTATTTTAAAATTCAAGACTGTTTGAATTTGAAAAGTTATAAACATATGTTCTAAATTCTATCTCTTCGCATATTTTTTAGTAAAATTATTTTAGCCGCTGCAATTAGCTAAAGGCAATAATTGTATAGCCAAAAATTCGATAACTTTGCCAAAAAGTTTCGAAATGCAAAAATGGAAGAACTGCTTCGATCACCTTTTTTTTTTTCAAGGAAGAATTTCTAACGCATTGTATAATTTTAAGCATGTGTTTCTTGCAATTGTTCCGTATAAAACAGGACAAACTTTCGGTGGTAACAATTTCACTTTTTATAATGGTACAACACACGTAGATTGAAATTACTAAGTCAAATTAAAAAGTTGAGAGTAAGATTTTGAACAAATGTTTTTCAAAAACTGATATTTACAATAAAAGTAAATTTTACTGGAAATAAAAATTATGCATTTGACTACCCACAACATTAACTGCAAGGTGAGAATCATCATAAGTCACTGTACCATTTTCTTAAATTGTTAATAAGAACAAGAATTCAATAAATAAAAATGGCTAAAAAACAGAACAAGAGACTTCAATAATATTGAAAATGATATAGAATAATGTACACCAGCATTCAATAAGCAAACATCCAATGACAAAAACTGGTATTAAAAACTTCCAAGATTAGTTTTTTTTTTTTTATCAGATAACATTTCTTAAGTAATAATTTATTTTTTTTTTAAAAGCACAGTGCGTAAGAATCTTAAAAGATAGCTTAGATAACCCCGAAATTTGAATGATGTTATCTAAGCAATAGAGAGAGCATGTTTTATTCGAAGTTTAAATCTCCTGTCTCGTTTTGTAAGCGAATTTTTCAAATTTATTATGTTTATTAAATTTTAACTTGTAATTTTCAATATTAAGAGATGAATTAGAAATTTTGAAGATCATTATACGGAGTGGACAGTTGAATAAAAAAGACAGGTTATAATAACAATCTAAAAACAGACTTTCATATAGTATAACTTTAACAAACTCGTCAAATTGAATTTTCAGTAACTAATTATTTTGGTCATAATGTTTAAATAGTGTAAATATACAATATGTAATTCAATTCTCAAAGAGAAAAATGTAATTGTAACATATTTGTAAAATGTTATCTCAGCAGAGAAAATATTGCTGTACGGGTCAAACATTCTTTCCTTAAATGACAAGTTCCATAATATTGGAATAATCTTAAGAATTGATTAGTGTGATAAAACCATAGGATGGACTTTATAACGGATTTAAAATACTGTTAAATCAAATTCCAAACATAATTTTTTCTATACGGTCTTCATTAGAATTTATTTGCATAGAGTGAAATAATTGTTAGATCAGTATATATAGAACAATTTAATCTGATTTTAAATTTGAATAAAAATATATTTTAACTAAAAAAGTGTAGAATTATTGACTAAAAATAATTTTTAAAATAATGTTTTAGCAACACATTTAACTAGTGTATATGGGATGACATGACATTAGAAGTTGGTTCTTAAATGAAATAATCTAAGGAAAAAATAAGTAACATTTTTAAAAGAGTTAATTACATATTGGATAGAGATAAAAGGAATAGTATATTCATACTAGACGTTCAATTACACAATATTATAATTAACTGTTTAACATAATAGGTTCGATCTTCGAGAATTAAGTAATTTTAAATTTTACATTAATTCATCTTAGACGACCATCACACGGAATGTAATATATCATTACTCACACCAAAAGCAGAGCACGAAACATACAATGAAATTATATCACCTTATATGAATTAGCTGGCTTAATTTTATGACATGTTTTAATATCTGAATTTAATCATTTAAATTTACCATCGATTCGTAAAGAGGTGCATCACTCTTACAATATATTAAACCAATATATTGATAGCATGAAATATAGAAAGAAATTGGCATTACATATAGATCCTCATATTACTTCACGAGCTGACAGAATTGTGTTTTATATTATTAACGTTCGAATTCGTTCATTTTTAGGTTTTTCACTGGATAATTGATGGGAAAGAACATTATTACATTACACACAAAATCACCAACACCACAAGATTGAACATACATCATTCGACATCAGTAGGGGATATACACAGTGTTATAATAAACTATAGGAATATGATGCTCTAACTTATTGGTCGTACGAATTATGCGATCTTTCAGCGTTTGAATTTTTACCACATTTGTTTATTATTTTCCTACCGCACCATCAGATGAATGTTATTGTTTAGAGTTGTTCCTACATCTTTAGCTCAATATACTAATCACGATAGCTAGCTAGCACGTTATGTGTGGAAACTGGTGTTAAATTATTACATCACAATTCTCCCCCTGAGCGGCCACATTTGGATTCATACATTCACACTTTTTTTCCATCGATACACACTACCAGACGAATCGTCACCGTTTCTTACACTCTAAAAATGTCATATCTAGAGTTAATGTCCGCAAAACTGACCTTTAATTCTCTTGATGTGCCGATCATACTGTCTGGGAGAACAGATGTCCAGTCCGTCGGCGATGAAATGCCCCCTCTCCTCCTGTTTGAGGAAGATCGACCTCCTCCAGGGGGACCGCGGTCGGTCCATCGGTGCGACCGCGTCTACTGCAGGCGACTGCGGTGCTCGTTGACCGCCACACTCAACATGCACACCATGAGCAGGAACAGAGTCAGAAGTCCCACCACCACAACACACACGGAGCATACTACGAAATCGTACGAGATCAGGCCGAGTGCGGTGGAAGTCGTCATATCGCACACTGGGTAAAGATAACAACACCTGGAAATCGGAAGAATCGGGAGTGCGTGCAGGCACAGCGCCTATGCACCTGCGGCGGCTTTCACGATTGGCACGATCTGGACACGAGGTGTGGAGTGTCCGAGTGGTTTTCTTCCCGATTGGGAAAGTGATGGACTCTTGGAATCGTGATTTCTCTCTCTTGCGATCGTAATTTTTTTTCTCCTCTTCCCGCAGAGTCGCTCCGGCTGCCTTCCGTGGTCGAGTTGGGGACGACAGAGCATGCGCGATCGATGGACGGTGGAGGAAAATGTGTGTCAACGGAGAGGAATGGTTGAGGATACTGAGTATGCGCAGAACTAGGCTCAAGTATTGGAAATCACTGATGAACACTGTTATTTAAGCCGAAAGACAGATTGATAATTAGTAATTTTTATTAATTGATATGAAATTATTATTTATCTGTTTGAAAAAATCATTCTTTTGCAGAATCTTTTTTTAAAATTAAGAAGTAAATTTTACAATATTTTTTATTTAATTGGAACGAAAAGAAATTCATCTAGATTCTAGCTCATTTTATTTTTGTAGAAATGGAATAGAGTTATATTTATAAAATAAATGTTTATTTATCACCCAATGGTGTTAATTGTTTCCCCCCTCCCTTTTATTTTATATTTGTCTCTTAAATGTATTTTTGATTTTGTTTTAAATTTCATAATGATGTTACCACTTACGTCTGTAAGCTTCATGTTATGCAATGTGGAGCATGAGGAGTTTTGCAAATAAATTTATTTAAGAAAATGGTGTTAATTGCAAAAGTTTAAATAGATTTATTGAACAAGCCATTAGCTTTTTAATATTATAAAATGCTTTGAGAAGTTTAATTTTTATACTCGTATTTTTCCGACCCCATAAGGGGAAAAATGTTATTCACTAAAAACAGAAAAAACTATTAAAATTAAGAATTTTTTCCCCCAATAACATTCAATTGTATTTAATCTCTTGAATTACATATTAAAAAATAAATTTAATATGTTTCATAAAATATCAAAGCGTGTTATTATTACTAAAGAATTGTTTTAATCTTATAATTCATCATTTTATGGTCCTCAAATAATTTTTTTTTCAATTTACTTTCTTGTAAGTATTTCGCGGACAACGTACAGAATAGATAACGTATGTATTTTACTCCAGTTTTTACTTCCAGTACTGCTCTTGAAGGACAAAATGCCGGGAGGAAGTGACGTAATTGTCAACATAACAAATGCACATGCGCTATCGTTATCGTCTGCTCGTTAGCAAAGTCGAGGTCTTTTCTTATTTTTTTTATCCGACAAATATACGTCATGAAAGAAAACAACCTGAGTGTTTTTTTCGAAAAGGTGACATTGTATTAGAATATTCATTTAATTTATAATCTGAGATGGAATTTCAAGTTCGATTTTATTTTCTAGATAATCACGAAGAATATTTTTTTTTAAAATAAAAAAGAAAATTGTATGCTCTATTGATTGGCCTAGTTTTCAAACTTCTAAGAACTTCCACTTCCACAGACCATGTTAATTTTGAAATGTCAACCACTTAATATTCTTTCAACGTTGTCAGTAGATAGATAACGTAAGCATGCTTGATTTATTCCACAACGTTTCTACTCGAAAGAGGAAATAATAACGAGAAAATTTAAACTAAGAAATACAATAAAACTCTTTTGGAAAAAAATATCATTTAAGCTAAAATACTTTCTAAAATCGCTATTTTTAATGCATATTATTATAACTGTCAAAAGCAATTTTAAAAAGATTCTAATAAACCACATTCACAAACCATATTAATATTTTTAATTAAATAAAAATTTAATATTTCGAAGACAATTTCCTTTGGCAATTTCTCGAAACAAATTGAAAACATTCTGAAAATTTAATTTATAATTCTGTCTTTCAAATTCTACAGTATGTTTTCTAAAAAATATTATTAATAAATTTATTCACTAATAATTTTAAGTTTAAACATAATGTATTTAAATAATTTAAATGTAAGAAAAAAATATAGCTTACAATCGAATGGGTGCCAAAATAATCGAGGTTTTATTCAAGAATTATAGATGATGAATTTATTTTACAATTTAAAAATTATTTTCACTAATATTTAATAATTCCTTTTTATTTACTAAAGTACATAAAAAATATAATTATCTATGAAAACAAAATTTATTTTCGACTAATATTTTTATATTATTGAATAATTATAACGTAAAAGTTCTTTATATTTGTAAAACAGATAACTGAAGTGAAGAAATTTTTGATTTAGTGTAAATAACTTCCAGCTTTTACCGCAGCTGATAATGTCCAGTTACAGAATCTAATTATTTATCAAATGCACCTTTCAAGTAAGTGTTCTAGATTATCATATTATGAAAGGATTAATTTTTTTGACATCAATTAATCTTTTTTCTTCAGTGGGTTAATATTCACTTAGAAAATCTGAATTTCAGTTAATTATTAATCAAGAAAAGAAAAGAATACAGAAGCAAATCGTTCTACGCTTCCATATGTTACGACTACCTATTTTTAGTACAGAACAAAGTCAGAGTTATCCATACATTACTATTATAGAAAGGGCAACTTCATATTTATCTTTATCTTTAGTTTTTTTTTTTTTTTTGCTACATAACTCAGTAACATTATTTACGTCTTCAAAAAAACAAACACTACAACGGAAAATTAAGACTAAAAATAATCTAAAAAAATTGGAACCAATTTGCCGATAAAATAGATTAGATTAGAATCGATACAATCGATAACGTTTGATTCGATAGCTCGATACAATCGATGGTGAGAATGGAATACAAATACACTCATACTTTTAAAAATACTTTAAATTATTTGAATAATTCATTGCAGTTAAATATTGTATCATTCACAATGTGTGATCCCATTCGTTACAGCAACATTTTTTGAGACAATTCTTTTCGACTCAGATTTTATTCGAATTGAAAAAATATACCTGCGACGTATAAAATCCCATTATCCTCCCACGCAATCTATTATTCATTGAAATACACTCCCATTGATGAATGTACGATGTTTTTACCTAGAACGAGCGAAATTTCAGAAGGCTGAGCAAAAACAGGTTGTAATTTGATCTAAATTATTCTTCATGTGACCATTGAGTAATGATATTTTATAAGACGAGTTGAATTTATAAGTGAGACACGAAACTCAACTGACTAACTCACAATAAGAAAAGGGGAAAAAAATGGTGATTGTTTTGAAAAGGTGGAGGAGAAAAAATAAATTTCAATGAAAAGAAGCTTCGCAAAAGTTAGTTCCGAAAATTTCTAGTTGTGTAATAAACATCAAACGTGAAGAAAATACATGTTGTATATTTCCATGCACAAGCCAAAAGTTTTTGGAATCCCCCCCTTTTTAGTTAAAGTAAGCGGAGTCGGGGGGGGGCTTATATACGGATCAATTAATTTCGGAACGACCGTTCAGAAAAAAAAAAAGGATTTTTTAAACATTTTTTTAAATAGCCATGCGTACATGATTTTAATATTCTAATTTTTTGGATCTTTTGAATAGAACTTTTATTCTAAAAATAAACCCATAAAACTTCTCCCAAATCAGTGTTCAATAGCGAGTTTCCAAATAGTTTTCAAAACGTGCATCATTCATTGGGGTGTCTGAATGTAGTCTGAATGAATGTCAGTGAGTTTTTTCTCCAGCGCATGAAACATAGGTCGACGATCACGTGCCTTAAACGTGAATTTCTCTTCCTGCTCATTTCCCAAAGAAGACTTGTTCTCAACTCATCTTTCTACGTGTTTCGAATTGAAGTACTCTCGGCGTATACGCGGATCGTCATAACACCATCATAACATCCCCTGCGTGTATAGTTACGATATATATGAGTATATTGAAGATACAGAAAACTACACTAACTTAATTCTTTTTGTTAAAAAATTATGGCTAAATTGTATAGCTATGTGTCTTTTAAATTTCTAACCCTTTACTATTAAACAACTACTTGCTATGATTAATGATTTAAAATTATATTAATTGCTAGGTATGGAAAAATACTGTGCTCAAATACTAAAAAAAAATTTCTCTCAAAATATTCCGTACATGATCCATTTAAAGATAAAGATTAATTAACACCACTTTCATTAAAAAGAATCTTTACAAACCACATAACAAAATATTGGAGAAAGAATTTTTTGCGTTAGGCCTTAAATTAAATAATTTCAAATTATTATAGATATGACAGAAATATATATTAATTTTTATTTCAGTTGTTTTTCTAGATAAACCTTTTTTAACAGTAATAACCTCATCGTAAAATTTTCTGTGAACCTTTAACTTTTACAAAAATGGATAAGTAAAAAATAGATAAATATCATTTAAAAATAACAACCACAACATGATTTTTTATTGCATGACTTGTTAAATCGGGATAGTATTTTCTACAAAACATTTCATTTGAAGAAAATAAACACTCATTTCACTCAGAAAAAAATAAAGAATATAATTCGTTTTTCCACAGAAAACTACAACACATTTTTTAAAAAAAAAATCTATGTGTTACTTGAAGCAGAAAGATAGCTACAGGATTTCAATTCAAAACAACTTCCCAGTAAGATAACGCGATTCATTCATCAAGAATGAATCATTAAATCCAAGACAATGACACGTGTAAGAATTGTACAAGAAAATATCCAGTATAATCCTGAATTGCGACGGAAAATTTTTTTTTCTCCCTGTCATTTAACTAAAAAAATATACTATCATTTATCTATGATCAGATTTTTTAAGCGGAATACAGGAAACCCAAACAAAATTATTATTCAGTTTCTCTCATTATCATATTTTTGTAGAAATCATTTTTGATAACTGAACATAAAAATGGATGAAGAAACGAGTTTTGTATCAAGAAATGGTATGGGCTAATAGTTATAGACATGAGTAGGAAGTTTTTCGTAATAAATCTTGATCATTTTATACAATCTTATAAACCATTTTCAAATGACGTAGATTTAAGTAAAAACTTTCAGACATTTGCAGAAACAAAATTTCATTCCATTATTTAACATATTCATAAACAAAAATCATAGCTGTATCTAGAAAACACTGGTTGTTGGCTCAGTTCCTACGTTTCTTAATTAGATCTAATTAAAACTGCGGATTGATATGTGTAATAATAATAATTATTGACGTCAAATTATTCAAAGATTTTTTTCATTACAGATAGTTTTGTAGAGTCTCCCACGCATTAAAGAGAAATATTTGTTAAAAATTACAATGAAGCCCTTTGATATCCGGAGATTTATTGCTTGGGTATTAAAATGTGCATTTGAATTAGAAAATGTCTTCAACTTACAAAGGAAAGACAGCTCTGATATGTTATAAGTTTGAAAGATTGTTTGATTAACGTTGCTTTAGAAATTGCACTAAAGATATTGATGACAATCTAGTAATTTTGGTTTACTGTAAAGTGATATGGGCAGTGGTTGGCAGTACATAGATGAGGCATAGTTAGGGCATTCTAATGTATTTCCTTCTAGTTTATTTATCATATTATAATTTTAAGGTATCCCACTCCCATAAAATTGTGAATTTTGCCAAAAATTGACAAATTTTTTATGATTTTATTTTATAGACCATTTTATTAGCTTTATAAAAATACTAAATTTATTATTTTCCATTCACTAGAATAAAAACTACAAGTGTTTTAGCAAAAGTAGATGCCATTACTTTTAAGCAAGATGCCGTACTTTAAAACGCGATTTACTCGAAATGTATTTTTTTGAAAATGCTCAAACGGGGACAGCGATTGCTCAAAATTTTTTGAAAATAATGAACTGAAATTTTTTTGTGTTTGTTCTGTATAATAGTAGAAGTGTTTTTTTTTTCTTCAGATTTATCAATCATTGTTTTATTACAAAATTTATAGTCCCTTATGTTAATATAATCACTGTTATTTTTTAAGCAATTTCATACAATTACTAAGATAAAGTGAAATTGTTTTTTGAAAAATTAAACTATCTCTTATCCTGAAGGTGATTTCAAAAATGAATAACATAGTACATTAGAATTGAAAATTTATTCATAAACTTTTGGTACAGAATGGGCCCCGTTTGTGTTACTTTTTGTCAATTTTTACCCATTTTAGTAATAATAATTTCTTTTTCTCTTCTTAATTTTAGCATATTTTTCTTAAAATGTACTAAAAAATCTAAAAACCACAAAAAAAAAATTCCCATATCTCTATTTTTTTAAAAAAATGGTTGTCTTAAGTAGTCGGATACCTTAAGGCTTAATTCCATTTTATGCACCCATAGCCCATTTTTTCTATGATGTTAACACTGTTCTACGTCTCGAACTTAACATAATGTAACATTGCTCCTAGCACGTGAAAAGAAAAAAAAACCGATCTGGAGTAAATAAATTAATAAAATTATGAAATCAGAAACTTCGAAAAATTTTTTTGGAAACAACCGAAGCATTACATTATTAAAATCAACACATTTTAAGCATCGAAGTTTTAAAAAATCAAAACCTTTTAGCCAATAAGGAAAATAATGTTTTAAAAGTCTTGATATCTTTCCAATTTTCTTTTTCATTTTAAAATTTGACATTTTTTTCTTTTTTAGACTATTTGGTAATTGAGTGTGCATTTACGTCACACTATAAAACAACACGAAGGCTATTGGCGACTGACATCGTAATTTTGAGCATCGGTCAGATGACGAGAGCGACACTTGAGCTGGCACTCTCCTTCTCCAAGCTACCACATCACGTCAACGGGAGGATTCAATATAAAATAAACAGTAAAAAGTATTATCTAAAAGTCATAAAAAACATCCTCTTTAAAAAATTCACCATTTAAATGGAATAATTCACATAATGTAATGTTTATAATTTATTTTACCTCATTTATAATCAATATCTGTCAGAAATATCACAGACTCAATAAACAACGAATCCTAGCAACAATCGATTTCTAATTTCCTTTACAACTCCCCTTTCACGTGCAATTGAATACTTTAATTTCTGCCAAATACAACGTGTTTTCGAACCTAAGCACGTTCCCAAAAGGAATAATTTTATGCTAAAAAAACTTAAAATTTAAGGAAAATATTTAGAAATATCTATATTAACTTTTACGTAGTTTAAAATAAAATCACCAGGCTAAAAATATTATTCATGAATAAATTACAAATAGTAGAAACATAATATTCTTAAAACGTCTCTACAGTAAATAATAAAAAAGTATATTTATTAAAATCACGAATATCATTTAAAAAATTAAAACCAAAATACCAATTTACAAAGCTTTTGATAATGAGAAAAATACAAAATGATATTATGAAAATCATCATTGTTCCTAATCACAAACAATTGCACACATTCCCGAAAAATCAACCAATTGCAGAACAGACTTCGTTCTATCTACATATCATTTCGTTCTAAAAATTGATAAAGGGGCAGAAAGAAAAGGGTGTCTGTTCCCAATTCAGTACATTTCTTTTAAAATCTTTTGGTGTTTTATTCAATGTTAATTTTAAATTAAGACTAAAGTAGTCTACATCGAGTCAGTTCACACGTCAACAAAAAAAGACAGGTATTCATTCCACAAGAAAATCTTTTGATTGAAATGAGTTTTAGACTAACAAAACTACCAACCTAGTTCTTAACAACGATCCCTGAAATGTTTTAACCAATTAAAATGCTAAAATAATTAGAATCATCCAAAAATTAGAACTTTTTAATATTTCCAGCAGATGAACCAACGGTAAATTCAATTTATACAATTAGCTTTTGTTCAAAGAAATATGATTTTATCATTTCTCCTTCTAGGAAGCAATAAAACAGAAAAGAGATGCGATTTTAACACTTTTTTCACTATCATAAAATATATTTAGACACCCAAGAAAGCCATTAAAAACGAATTTCTTACTTTTTCACCATAGTTTATAATTATTATTGTTGTTTTTAAAATTTAAATGGGCTAGAAGCTCTCTACAGAAGATGAAGAGAAAAGAGGAAAATTTCCAGCATCTATCGGTGAAGAAAAAATTGAGATCGTAAGGTAAATTATCGTTAAAAATCTTCACGCAACATGAAAACTTTCAGAAAGAAGTTATGATGCCAACGGTAAGCAATAAAATCATCTTGCATGACCATCTTTTTCTTAGTATAATGCACTCTCGCTGGATACTTCATTTTCTTGCAAAGGAAAAAAGAATTTTTCACGTAAATCGGAGCAAATTTTTTTTAGAAAAGTTCAATAACGCGAAAAATCAGAAATATCTATAAAATTGTAACTGGTGATAAAATATGATTTTGCAATATCTATAAATATATATAAAAATAGATGTTTGTATATATGAAATCGCTTCACTCCAACACCGTTCAACCAATCACTATGAAAATTGGCATGTATATGTATTTTTTGTGGAGAAAGTTTTTGTGCTATCCTCTTTCTTGCAGCTCCGCACCAGGTGGCGCTACATCAAAGCAACTTCTGCACCATTCAATCAATCGTCAAGTTGCCAGCGTGGTCACCAAAAATGATGCCAACTTGGCTCCATCATCAACATTTCGCTATGCTTCCATCCATTCGCCATTATAATGTAAGGAACGGCATTGCTTGCGAATATTATAATTTTAACATAAAATAAATAATACAGAAAGTAATATTAACGTATTACACATCCAGATATAAATCATTTGCACAATTTGTAACAATGTGTTACATTTGCTTGAGCAGAGATTAGCTTAGGAATGCTTTTTCAAAAATCGACCCACAAGAGAGTTACGTTATAAATTTTTTTAAAAAATCCTTTTTATCAGCTATTAGACCTTCACACTTAAAATTTAACAAGTAGGGTTTTTGTTCAGCTGAGATATGCAAAAAGCTTTTTTTGTTTAATTTGCATTTCAAGTAAAATTAACTCATTAAAAATTTATTTATCCTTCACACAATCTGTACTGCTTAATTTTTCGATTCACCCGTGCGAAGAACGGGTGTACCAGCTAGTTTAATACATATTTCTCGAAATGAATGATGGTAAATTTTTTTTTGCATTAAAGAACATGTTGCTACTATTAGTGTAACAACTCCTAAAACTTTCACGGCTCAGTGGTATATAACTCAATGAATTGGAAAAAGATTCACGTTCAAAAACTGGAATTAGAAGTCTGAAGCGGCATCATGGTAACGTATGTCACCATACTACCAATCACACCGTACACACCTTTTATCGTATTAAAGAGTTCAAAATTTTTCCAATCCTCCGTATTCTTCAGAATTAGCTTTAAGCGAATTCTTTCTTCGTCCCAAAAATTAAGAACAAGCTTCGATAATGATAAGAATATATACACCACATATTTTCGAATCTAAGCTTGTAACTAGTAATAAAAACCGAAAGCGATTTTTCTTCAAAAAATTATCCAAATTTCAAAACCCGAATTTGATACCCCCTGAAAAAAACCTTGTTCTTTTTAAACCCATTGCCTTAAGGGAAAAAAATGTTGCCAAGAGGATAAAACGGGTGGAATATTGCAGTAAAGTAAAACACAAGACGCCAACGGCAAGTTTTATTTTTGATAACCCTAACTGAAGCTACTACATTTTTTTCTACTCATTTGTTATCGTATATTCTCTATGTTACCCATACTTTACCCTTTTTTTTTTTGGAAAATGAGCGGGAACAAAAATTCATGTACAGCTTATTTCACACAACAGGTTAAGACATCCCAATGAATACATGTAAATTTCATGAACTATTCTGAAATTCGGATTCAGATACTGACTTTTGAAGGATATATAAACTTTTTTTTTCATCTTTGAGTAAAAGTTCCATTCAAAACACCTACAAATTTAAAAAATTAAAATGGCTAAGAGAAAATCTTAAGAAATCCTTTTTTTCCCTTCACATTCCCCCCCCCCCCCCGAGATTAGTGAATCCGAATACAAACCAACCTCCTTACTCTTTAACATGGAAAAAGTTCCAAAAGTTCTCGATCCGTATACCGAATATACGGTACATAAAAACCTATTTCTTTTCAAAATGTTCGTGTGTATTGAATTTTATTTCTTATAACGCTTCATTAAGAAAGCTTTCGAAGATAACTATCAAGAATCAATTATTTATTAATATTATGTTCACGAAATAATTCGGGTACCTTTAAAGGTATGCCTACCAAATTTTGAGAACCAATGCTACTTAACGAGTGTTCTTGTATTTCTTAAACAACTCAATGAATTATCGGTGCAAAACGCCTTCTCTTCCGGTGAACTCGCTTTCTGCAGAGAAGAGTTTCATTCATGAGTGAAGAAAAACTAACTACATCCTGCTTCCGACCTCCCGAACACGCTTTCTTTCAATGAGTAATCGTGGCTCTAATTTTAGTAGGAATGCGTGCAAAGACCACATGAATAAATATACACGAGAAGAATTCAATCAGTCAGTGAGAGAACATAACTTTGAGACGGTTCAACGCTCGGAGCAATTCGTTATCGGTGTCCTACGTCGAAGAAGTTTAATTATTTCAGTCTGATCTCTTTATGAAGTTAAAAAGTAAAAATTAGATATAATTTATTGTTCCCCATAATTTAATGAATTCAAATCCAATTTTGACTCTAAAAACGGAGCATGATTGATTTGTTAATTTCAATGAAGACTTTGTGTCTTCTTAAAGAAGGGTTTGTTGCATAAATATACTTCAGTTTTGAAGATATTTATAGAATTTATGATTTAAACTGAAATTCAAATTACAACAGAGTGAGTGTTTATTAACGTCGTCTTATGAAGCAACACGATGACTACTGGTGACGGACCTCGTCATTTTGAACCACGATCAAGTGACGAGAATGTCATCTGAGTCGGCACCCCACTTTCCTAACTTTCAAACCACGCACATGTGAGGACTTTGACCCTCAACAAATTTAACATCCATCAGTCCCTATCCACGGTAGGTCTTCAGTGGCATCAGGACTCAAACCCGCGACTCAACCACCCTGACCACTAGGCTACCACGTCAATCCAGCTTAAATTACATCCTTTTTCACTTGCCCGTGATTCGTGTCACTGGACAAATTTTACGTGCATCTGCTCCTCTACATGGCAGGTCTTCAGCGGTACAGGGTCTCGAACTCATGATACGCCGGCCATGAGCTCTTTACCATGGGCAGTAGGCTACCGTGGTCCCATTACGCAATTGAATAAGATTGAAACTTTTCAAGCATAATACTGGAAAAATTTATAAAAGAAAATAGTAGAACTTTAAACCGCAATAATAAAACATTTGGCCACAAGAATTTCTTGTTGATGTTCTTACGGCAATTTTCAACAGAAAGAAATGCTGCTTTTTACAAGCTGCAAATCTTATGATTTTAAATCTCACTTACTGATTATCAGTAGTTGTTAACTATAATGCTCGTTCTTATTTTTATTACGCCATTTAGTATGATTCTTCTCTGTTCTATGTAAATAAATTCCGTTTCTTGTAGAAGTTCCCCGTTCATTTCTTGAAGTTAATTGATGGGAATATATTAAGAAACAAAGTGAATAGTACTTTTAGTTTTTATATATAGAATTCCTCACTGAATGAGTCAAGAGAATAAATCAAAGGAGATACCGGATGAACTGAATGAATGCCATGATTAAGATATACTATTGCATTTAATTTTATTGTAGCAAATGCAGATTTAATTTAAGATATTACAGGCCTTGATTTGAATACAGCATTTGGAGTATCATATCTTACATGAGTTGCAGACTGCATTTATATGTATTCACTCCCCTCTCTTCTATTATATCTTTCAAACTAAGTGTGTGGCCGCGGTAGCCAAGTGGTCAAGGTATCGGATCATGGCTGGCGTGTCATGAGTTCGAGCCCAGTACCACTGAAGACCCGCTGTGTAGGGGAGCGATGCACGTCAAATCTGTCGAGAGCTCAAACGTCCTCCCGTTGGTGTGGTGTGGTAGTTAGGAGAGGGGGGTGCCAGCTCAGGTGTCGTCCGTGTCACTTGACCATGGTTCAAAATTATGCGGACCGTCCCCAAAAGCCCTCGTGTAGCTAGCTGAACAGTGGGACGTTAATATTCACTCACTCAAACGAAGTGTTCTTTTTTTAAAGTTAAAGGAACTATTTAGTTCTTATTTTTAGTTAGATTATTTGTTAGAAGGTATTCAAACCTCGGACATTTTGAAGATAACCGATGTTGCTTATACGAGTTGTATAGCCTACAAAGGTCGCCAAAGGGGTGGTCCGGGAGAAAATTCCCCTGATCTCCTGAAAAATGTGGAATACATTTACTCATCACGTTAAATTATGTTTTAAGATGCACTGAAACACAATTCAATCCATTGCAATACGTGAAAAGTTATATATATATATATATATATATATATATATAAAGCTACTTCATAGAATAACGCCATTCCATAGGAATGTATAATGTGTGTTAAAGGTTTGATACATACTTAAACCATTTTTAATTGTTTTATTTTAACAGTTTTCGTTTATTTTATTATGGTTTATTAATAAAGCTTTCATAATTCGGCTACAATTAATTGTTTCATTTTATTAACTTAATACATTTTATGTGTTCTTAGATCACAATGATTTTTTATATATATTTAACACTTAAGAAATCCTACTAATGGCCCGCGGGATTTAAATTATAAATTTAATGGTCCGTGAGGACAAAAAATTTGGCGACCGCTGGTCTACGATTCACCCCTCGAACTTCCAATCTTCCAATTATTCGAAGTGATGAAAGATAAATAAAATGTCAAAATCTTTATGAACACTATTTCGAATGATGCAAATAAAAACTAGAGCCGCCATGTAGAGAGGATTATGCACGTTCAAGCAGTCTTGGCTCAAAATCATCCAATTGGCGTGAAGCAGAAGTCCGAAGATGAGGTGCCAGAGCTCAAGTGTCATCCTCATCACTTGGCAATGGTTCAAAATTACGAAGTTCGTCGCCATTACCCCTCGTGTTGCTCCATTGTATGACACAAATAAAAAAATATTTTCGATAACCTCGACAAAGCAAATATCGAGTTTCATCAAGAAAAATCCTTTTTGATCAGTGATTAAAACAATGATTAATAAATATCAATATAAACAGAGAATTTAAATACAAAAGAAATAAATTAATAACTCAGAATTTAGACACATTTTTTTAATTCAACATACCTTCAAATTCTCTTATTTTAAACATCTTGACTCACATTAAATTATATAAAAAAAGTTCAGAATATATTCAAATGCACAAGATACTTGATTCGATGAACATAAACTAATCTCTAAACTAAGGGAATGAATTACTGACCGGATAGCAATAGAAAGTATTGCAATACGAATTTGTCTTTGTTTCTGAAAACTATTATTAGCTTGGATGAGAAACACATATGCATAAAAAAATAATCGAGGTCAATCTCTATTGTGTATGTAATAAGACCCCTAAATTCCAGAAACAAAAGATAATTATTAAGTACAGAAAAATTATTGAATACCATTTTTGGAAACGTCCTTCGTTAATGCTTATTGGTCGCGACAATCACTTCATTTTTCAATATTTGTTGACTGCTCAGTGAGGAGTGTTATGGTTAAGATAACTAACAATAGCTTCAAAGATAACAGAAATTAAATATTCTCATGCCTAATCTGAATTTAAATATTCAGACAATGACTTTTAAACGATATCTTTTTAATTCGAAAATACTCGAGAGCCCCCTGCTATTCTGACAATTCTATCTATATTAGTTGAAAAAATTGAAATGTCAATCATTTAAAGTCCCACTCAAAATCTATGAAGGATATAATATGTGAGTTTCAATCAATATGACAGTAATAAAATCTGCATACTTGACCTTTCATCTCTGGGGAAAAACTAAACAATTAACTATAATAGAAAAAACTAAACTTTACTTTTAAAAATAACAATGGAAATATGAGCTAGAAAAAATTTCACAGCCTAACAAGATTTTAACCAGCAACATAATCAGTAGTGTGAATCACGGTTCTATGGAGAGAAAAAAAATCAGTTGCGTTACGTACACCCCCCCCCCAACCCTCCCCCTTCCCTATCGCGGGATGGCTCAGAGTTCTAGGGGGCCCAAATCCCGGCTGACGCCAAGTATGTACCTTTTGTTAAATCCGGCTATTCATTCAATCAAGTTCAAATAATTTTTTTAAAACTTGTAGTGGATGACACTTGATGTTAATACAGTTTTTTCAAATAATAACTCATTAACTAATCGGTTTTCGACGGCAATTTAGATTCATCTCCATTATTGTTACAAAGTAACTGTTTAAACAATGACAAAAGTTGGCTTCAAAAACCAGTTTTTCAGCTAACTTAACCAAATCGGGTTTTTCATTATTACAACAATGTAGACAAAGCATGCTCTTTTTTCAATTCCAACTATTAGTTCACTCTTTCCCTATATATATCTTGTTCATATTTTCAATCGTTAATAAAATACTTTATAATGATCCATTTAAAGTAATATTTGAATTTAAAATTTTTTTATATTACTTGTTTTATTTTAAACCTTTATTTATATACTAGAGAAAATCTTTTAAGCACAGGTAAGTTTTGAAATTCTAAAAATTTTTTTCAATCCACCCTAATAATCAGTATTTAGGTATTAAAACAGTAGGATATACTTTTTTGGATGATCTTAATTAGGAACTATGAAAGTAATGTTAATTTAAAAAAGTTTCTGAGTTTCTGTCTGTTCTTAAACCAAAATCCCATGTAATTAAAAGAATATGTCTCGTAATTCAGAATCACTATCAAGTAATGAAGTAAACATGAACTGATGTTTTATTTTTAAACTTTTCCCACTGCCGTGAATCGAGAAAACCATTCTTATTCGATTTCAATACTCCTTTATTTTTCTTCGAAACGTAGGATAAATGAGGCTATTTACAGTTTTGAATAAATGAAGCAATTTACATGAAAGAACGAATTAATTGAGCACACTCTCCCTCTTTTCTTAGCGTAAAACATTAACTACTTAGAACATTCCAAAAACTTATTTTACTAAAACTATGTTGCCAGATTCAAAAGTGAATAAACAAACGCGAAACAATTATCAAATAATATAAAACAGGAAATGTTGAACTTCTTAGGAGTGGCAACATCCACAATGCGACCTCAGAAATTTGAATGCCAAAGTAATAAACGTCGCCTAAATTTACAGTATGAAAGATTTACTCTTTCATCACATAAGATTTGAACTCTTGGGTTATTAGGTCTAACCAAATTAACTACTACTCATCTGGTTTTTTTTACAAAATTATTTTTCTTACAAAAATATTTTAAATCTCATTAAGGGAGAAAGGTCTGTATTGTCATTGATAAGAAGGTTAAAAGGTTATAAAACAATAAATGAAATCAGATGTTACAACAACAATTTCAAAATTAAAGTGCAGGAAAAATTAGAAATGAAGTTTTTAATGTTATTTAAAAATTACACATGTATCACAATTGAAAAAAAAACAACAACTTTTCTTCGCTTTGTGAACTTGAATAAATAATTTCAATTGGTTTTTTTACAGTCGTTAAAAATATTCATCCGCCTGAACAAAAGCCGTATTAAGTATAAATGCAGTTATTTTTCAAAAATTCTCCGAGACTTTTTAATTGGACGGCGTGCGTGTACTTTAAACTCAAGAGAATAATGCATTGTTTATACGATTTTTTTTAAAGAAAAAATTCTCCTCGAACTCTTTCTATTCGGTTTTTAAAACAAGGAAATTTAATACATCAAAAGTATTTCAATGAGGCAATACACAGTGAAACAATTGCTAATAAATGCTATTATATTCGTGCTTTTATAAAATTGAACGTCAAATTAGGCAACATTATATTTAAAATAATGGTATACTTAAAAATTTTAACAATATATATTTTTTAAATTATTATTAATTCAAACAAACTGTTCAGTGATGTACAGTTTACAATCTCACATTGGGTTTTCCGAAAAATTCATGTGGATGTTTGGTAGGTGGCATAAGGATAGGTCTGAATACACCAGAATGCTTGGAAACCAATAACAAGAGTATACATTCTGTTTGGATGGAATTATATTTTTATATTATTCAAATGGTATTTTAATTTTATTCAAATTATATTTTTATTATTATTCAAACTGTGTTTTTATTGCTATCCAAATTGTATTTTTATTATTAATGTGCTTTGTGATTGCTCATTTGTATGCTACACTTAATTTCTATTCAATTATTTTTATTATTTACAATATCTATTAAATATGTATTTTGTGTAAAATAACTAATTTTACTGGTCATGCCTTTTACCAACGCCATCGACTGTATTTATCTTTTGCGCGATGGCAACATGTTGTTTGTTTCGACGCTGATTTTGTGAAGGGAAGGGAAGGGAAAATTTATAAAAGTAGAGAAAGCCCGTGCAACGCCGGGCCATACAGCTAGTTTGTGAAATATAATCTGTATGTGTTCAGTTCTTGTACTCATGATGTTCTCTACCTCCACTCTAAGTTTGTACGCGGCATTCGGAGACACCTTGTACAGTGACCTAAATAAGTATTTGTCAGAGTTACTTAAAAACTAAAAGGTAACAGCTGCAAAGTGTCTTCATGGTCTGAATGCGCTGTGCTCAGTGGCGCACAAAAAGGGGGGGGGGACAAGGGTCCGGACCTCCCCTTGAAAATTTTTTTTTTCAATTGATTTTTATCCTATGTATAAAGTACGTAAAATTTAATCAATTATTTGTAATAAATAATTAATTTTATTAATTAATGTCAGTTATTTGTTCAATAATTAATTTTTTACTGGTTTTTGTTCTCAAAAATCGACAAAATCAAAAGAATATGTTGGACGGCGTATTGGAACATGGTGGATTTTCGACCCTGCCCCCACCCTTGAAAAATTCCCGTGTGCACCACTGGCAGTGCTTTATAAATATTACAAAGATTTAATTTACTAGCTTTTTAATTTCTTATAAATGGGGTGATAATTATTCAAAACGAATAATCATTTAATTTTCCCTTAAAAAAATGGGATAGCTAATTGTAATGTTTAAAAATTCAAAACATTTAACACATTTAATGTGTAAAAATATTCTTGTGATATTTCTATCGTTAAATAAACACACAGAAAGTAAACTTAGAATGGGTTGTTATTATTAACAGTCGGAAAAAATCAGCAAGATTTCACAAAGCTCAACAAAATAACACAACTCCTTTCATTAAATCTCTTCAAACACAGCAAATATTATCAAGAGAGGTCTCTATTTACCGCCGCCCTTAAACATCGCAATTGAGAACCGGGAACTGAACCCACTTATATTTCCGTAAATCATCTTAAAGGAAAGGGTACCCACATCAATCTCTCTCCGTATATTAGTCGATGATTGATGAAGCCACAGCACACTAGACGACAAGCGCTGGACTATAGCCAAGAAATGAAAAATATAATGTCTTGACATAGTGACCTTCAAATGGGAGATGAGTTAAAGGGGCATGAACATCGACTCGATATCGTTAACTATTAAAGAAAACTCTTATTAGGATGAGGGAGGAGGAAATTAATAGGACATGGAAACGGAACATGATGGACATAGTCCAGGTTAGATAAGTTATCAATAGTTCTGAACGAACAATTGCGTGAGAAGTTCAGATCAAAAGTTTGAAAACTGGATAAGCCTTGTCATCGGAGTTTTTGACAAATTTTTAAATGGCTTTGGGACATCATAGACTGAAATGGACAGTTTTCATTTGTGGAAATGCATTAACTGCATCATACAAAAATACTTGTTTTATTTAGCTCAATTAAGTAATGCTTTGATAGAAAAAAAAAGCTCGGTATGAAATATCTAATGATATACGAAAAGCTGGATGAAAAAGCCAAAACTTACGTAAAATAACGTGTATTTCATAAAAAATATTTTAAGAAATCACACGCACACATATTTCAGGATAAAAATAATAATTAAACGTATTAATAATGACGTAGTATTTATCCAAAGTACAGTTACGAGACTTCCTTATTCTATAGATCCACCATATTCTTACCATCAGATAAATGCAATTAATAAAAAGAACTGTGATGAGTTGAACTTTTTATTTATAGAGCTATAAATATACATTATTATCCTACAGTTTTGCTTAGTTTTAAATATTTTTAAAATTATTTTTAATTAAAATGTCTTTGATTAAGAAATTTTTTAAAAATGTCAACTTGTTTAACGATATTTGTTTTAAAGAAGCAAGTATCAGTTTAACTATCATACAAATAACCATAACAATAAGGTTTTATTTACAATAAAGCATGAAATGCTGCAAAAAAATTCAAAACTGATTTGAAATTTAATGGAAGAAATATGCAGAGTTTAATAGAGTTATGAATATAGTACATAATTTACTTGTTTGATGGAAAGGTTTTTTGTATAATTCCTTTGTTTTTTCAAAAATTATGCAAATAATACAAAAATATCAACACGAGGCAATAACTCAAAATGCCCAGTATAATGAATAAAATATCTTATAATTAAATGAGAATTTAATAACAATATATTACCACAACTTAATTTTATTTATATTGATTTTACAATTTCATATATGTTTGGTTAAATGTCCGCAAAAAATTTATTTCAATTAAATTGTAAACTTCAGATTTTTAGAAAAAAGAAAGAATTTAAACATGTTTTTGTAATACCACAAATTTTTGAAGAACATTTGAAATACAATACGACGTAAACAGTGGCGTAACGTACACCACCGCAATGCGGGGCGAGGGCAGGATTCTAGGGGGCTCAAAGCCTGACTGACGCCAAATACGACTTAGTGCCCCCAACCTGACTTTGTACGGGGGTGGGGGCTAATATTCTTCACTACGCTACTGGATGTACGTGTATTAAAGATATAAAATTACTTCATAATCGTGCATGAACTAGTCATGAGACTATGTGTAAAAACATGCAGAAAAAGAAAGCAAAACTTCATAAAAGGCAAAGATTAGTAATAACAAATTAACGCTTAATATTATTTTAATAAATTTTACAATTACATGCACCATTTCTCCCGATTACTTACTTAAATAAGAACTCAAATATCAGATTTTTAAAACACGAAATAAAAAAAATAACTCTTTTTTCAGTAATAATATATTTATACTTTAATTAATTTAATCACTTAATATCCTTATAATTAAAACATTTATTTAAAATAAAAATCAAGCACTTTTTTTTTTGAAAAAACTTAATAACGTCTTATATCAAACTAATCTTAGAAATTAAAAGGAAAAAAAATAGCTTAACAAACATCAAGGTTTAAAGTGAAAAACATTCTTAATAAATCATTAATAATTTATTAATCAACCATTCATATGCTAATTGCTACATAATTTCTCGATTGTCCTACATGTAAATACGATTCAAATTACTGATATAAATCAGCATGAAATATTTTTGCATTATCACACTTCTAAACAAGTTGCACAACCGAAAATGCTGAAATTACACGGAAAACACTAACAGACAGTCATTTCATGCTTTGCATAGTTACGAAAGTATCTCATTGTAAACTTGACATTATCTGCACGTATATGACAAATGAGGAATTCGAAATTAAAAAATACAGATTCATATGACAAATTAAGATTTTATCCATGACACCCTTTAAATTTATTTTATGGAACACGAAAGTAATGTCAAAGGTTGAATTTATTACTATTCACAACGCGATACTGAAATCGCTTTTATGACGAAAGATTCCAAGAAAGAAGTAAAATAAAAAATACCATTTAAATTAATGAGAATATAGTTTTTTCCCCCCAAAAAAATCATATGATATAGTAATCCCCTTAAAATAGTTCTTCATGTTGAAATTGAATTCCATGTTGCACAGATTTCAATAGTAATGATAGTATAGCACTTAGTTAAAAAGTTTCAATTAGAAAAAGTGGCAAAAAAAAAATTAATAATAAAACATCACAGAGAAAGAAATACAGAGAGAAAAAAACTCTTTTTTTTAAAAAAAATGTAGAAAATCTTAAGTATGGATGTGTGTTATAAAAAAAATCAGGGAAATGGCAAAATAAATGTTAGTTATAAAAATATAATTAACCAATTTTTATTTGGAAAATTTAAATTATAATTATGATTTTCTTTTTTTAAAAAATGCTCTTTTAAAATATATTTTATTACAAATGCTAAGTTTACCACATGTTAATGTGACTATCTTATATTATGCAGCGAAGTAAATGAATTATTTTGTTTTTAGATGTGAAAGGGGGAATTATATTGTATATGTATGATACATGATTTTTGTAAGATAATTACAACTGTAGCTTAAGATGACTGACTACGTTCGCAACCATGATTCTAAAAAAAAAGAGTATAATTGGATAATTTTTTGATATTTAGTGTTATTTGAATTAAAATATAAACGCAGAAAATTGCTTTAAGAATATTATTGCAAAAAAAATATATATTATTTAGATGTATTTTTTTTTTTTTTTGGTAAAAAATGAAGGAAAAACATATTTTTAAAACATTCCTTTTTTTTATGAAAATGCTTCTATAATTATAATATTTTACCTTACTATATATAGCTAAAACTTTTATACAGGAGCTGAATTTGGATTTTTTAAATATGTAATTTCAAATTGGATTTATTAATATTTCATCAGAGTAGATAAACTTTATAAAAAAAACACTCGTTTGTTTCAGTTGATCGTAACCCTGGAAATAATAGGAATGTTTCAAAACTTTCAGTTCAACCCCAGTATAGTAGTCTCAACTATATATAGGCAAAATAATAGTATTATAGAAACATTTTTCATAAAGGGAGAATGCTTGAAAAATATATCTTTTCTTTTTTTTTGCCAAAAAATTACATTTAAACAATTTGTTTTTGGACTAATATTTTTAAAACTATTTTACATGTAATTTCCATAATTCAACAGACGCTAAATACCAAAAATTTATCCATGCAAACGCTTTTTCCAAATCACGACTCCGAACGTAGTCAGTTCCCTGAAGCTACATTTGTAGTTATTTTTTTTAAAAAAAATCATGTATCATACATATACAATAATATATAATTCCTTTTTTTTCACATCTAAATATAAAAAATCAAAAAAATCAAAAAAAAAATCAAATACTTCGCTGCAAAATATAAACCAGAAATGGAGAACATTTGCTGTAAAACCTGTTTTCCTGCAGAGCTATTTATCAAGCAGCGAAAACACGACTAACAGGATCGATTTAACCTCTTTTCACAAGCGAACATGTATCATTCAGATGTTCTCATTAATTCTGAGGTTATCCTCGTCTGGCGCAGCAGTAATGAATTCTTTTACACTTCGTTTTCATTAAATACTTCTAGGTAGGAACTTTTTTTTAAAAAAAGTACGACGTCACAAACAGCCAATGGTAGATGAGGCGGAGGCACGTGATTTTCCATCAAACAGAGAAGTGGAGGAGAAGCGTGTACGGCTTAAAGGATATTTATAACGCAATTAGTCTGCTTGTCCTTTTTTATTTTGTTACTTGAAATAATCATAAGAAAATTTGAATTTCTGAGTTATGAGCATAATTTTCATCTGTTTTTCTAAACTTATTGGAATGATTCAGTTTTGTAAATTAAAATTTTAAGAAATGTTCTCTTCAAAATCTAGGTATACTCATAAACTTAGATTATTACAACTGCATTCAATATAAAAGCATACACACAAGGTATGCAAAGATTTCACAATATTTCAGAAATATACTTTAATAAAATGTCCTGAGTCCAATTTAAGCCCATCTAGTAATATCAGAAGAAACAAGAAAAATTTCAACCATTTTAGAAACGGTTCAATATTTTAAAAAGCAAACAAAATACACGATATATTCTATTCTTGTGAGATAAAAACATGTTTTTTATCTTACTCGTATTATGAATAAAATTTTGAAGTAAAACATTATCCTACTTCAACCAAGTGTACTTTTCATTTCATGTTCTAATACGCCAACGTAATGTTGTACTACATAAATATAAACGTAGCTAAATACGTAGATACACATCATTTTTATAGCAAAACTTTACGAAACCAGTATTTTTTAGCTGCAATGCAAGACGAGCAACAACAACAAAAAAATGTTAAAAGCTCTTCAAGTGTTCTTTAACACAGTTTTTGTTGAAATCTTTTCACTTGATTTACATGTTGCATTCATGTCTACAGAAACATTCTTAAAAATTGCCGTAATAATTTAAATAATTAATGAGTTAACGTAAACGTTGCGCATAAATTACAATTATACAATTAGTCGTGATGTATTTTATACTCTTTTATGAATTGCCTAGTGTCTATCTGAATGATTATGACTCGCATCATATTTATAAACGCTATTATTCTACATATGATTGAAGCAGTGGCGTAACGGAGAATATTGCGGCCCCCTGCAAAGTTAGATTTTAGGCCCCAAGCCGGATCTGACAAAAGATTGCAAAACCCCAAGATAACATATGTTTTGGCCCCCTAGAATTCTGGGCCCTTCGCGATGAGGGAAGTGTATGATAAGCCACTGGAGCGTAAAATACAACCAAGCAAGCTTCTACTATTTTATTTCATTCCTAACTATTTATTCTAGATTATGAAATAAGAAAGGTGATTAAAAATTACTTAAAATCTTTTCTCTAACCAGGCTCATGAAAATTTCTAGAGAAATCAGTCATTTAGATTCTGGATGTTTAACTCAATGTATAAAATATCTTTCGACGTTCAATTATAAATGTATACTTCATAAATAAACTTATAACAAACATTAATTTTAAGTTCCTTCTAAATCAGGGGTTAGCAAATAGCGGCCCGTAAAGAGTTTTTGCGGCCAGAAAACAAAATAGACAAAAGATATTCTCTATATTTGGATCAACACATATTTGTGAACAAAATTTTTCTTGCATGGTGATCAGCAAGAGTAAATCTAGATGCAAGTTGGTTGACATTACTTTGCTGGCTGTGAAGAGAACTTCGACAAGCAATCTCACTCCTGATTTTTAAAAAATTGTAGAAAAGTGTGAAAGGGTACATTTGTCTCATTAAACTGATTCTAAAATTAAACAAACTCTAAAATTCAATGGATATGAAATTAGTACAGCAAATTAATTGAACAAAACTGTGTGGTACTACTATATAGTCAACTACTATATTTATTGATTTTTCTGACACAATTTATAACTTTCCTGAGATTAAAAGGTAACAAATGACTATAATTATTTTAAAAAGGAGCGGCCTACCGGTTTCCGCTGTTTCCACCATGTGGCTCTCGAATAAAAAAAATTGCCGACCCCTGTTTTAAATAAATCATGAATCAATACGATGATCCCCAACATTTTGTTTGTTTGTTTCAAATGGGCTGCATTTTGGCAAGTAAGCCATTTGCAGACAAGCAAGTCCCCAAAAGTAAGAACCATTTCATTGGTGGCACCATCTTGTGGCAGTTCCCGCTATCAAATTTTGTCATTTTATTACCAACATAAATAATTAGGTTTTACAATGTTCATTTTACCATCAAATTATTCTAAAATTTTATGTTCCTCCAATGCAAAATTTTTATTCTTTAAGGTATCCGACTACCCTAAAATTGTGAATTTTGCCAAAATTTGACAAATTTGTTTATTGTTTTATTTTATAAGTCATCTTATTAGCTTTTAAAAAAAACCAAGTTTATTATTTTTCGTTCACTAGAACAAAAACTATAAGTGTTTTGGTAAAAGCAGATGCCATTACTTTAAACAAGATATCATACTTTAAAGCGCGTTTTACTAGAAATGTGTTTTTCTGAAAATACTCAAACGGGGCCTGCGATGGCTCAAAAAGTTTTAAAAATAATTAGCTGAAATTTTTTGTGTATGCTCTGTTTTATAGTTGAACTGTTTTAACCTTCAGATTTATCAATCACTGTTTTATTACAAAATTCATATCCCCTTAAGTGAATATAATCACTGTTTTTTTAAGCAATTTTATATAATAACAAAGATAAATTTCTCTAGTTTTTGTGAAAATTAAAATATCTCTTATCCTTAAGGTCAATTCAAAAATGAATAATATAGCAACACATCAGAATTGAAAAATTGAAAATCTGTTTATAAACTTTTAGTACAGAATGGGCCGCGTTCATGTTATTTTTGTGTCAATTTTTACCCATTTTTGTCATAATAGTTTCTTTTTCTATTCGAAATTTTAGCATATTTTTCTTAAAATGTACTACCCCCCCCCCCAAAAAAATCTAAAACCAACAAAAAAATCCCAATATCTCCATTTTTTTTTTCAAAAAAAAAGTTGTCGCAAGTAGTCGGATACCTTAAGAAATACGAATGTTCTAATATATTTGTCTTATTATCTTATGTGAAATCTTTTACTGCCAATAAAGAACAATTGTGCAAGTATTTGTATGCTTAATACCAAAGCAAAAAAGTTGGGCCAAATTTATTGAAACGTTGCCAACATCCGAGTTTTAATGCCAAAAAATAATTTGGTGGATTTTTTTTTTCTATGCTGAAAAACAAAAGTCTATGAATACTTCTTTAAAAATAAAAGGTCTAATTTGTGGACTATTTTCCACAATTACAGAATCCACAAGGGACATAGATATTCTAAAACGATGAAAAAATACCAAAGAATCAATGATGAGTACAAAAAGGGCAAACAAGACTCAACTGAATGATTCAGGAATGTATTTTTTTTTTAATCACGTCTCTGTCTAAAAAACTTTCTTCTTCCCCCCTACCTATAATTGGACGGTGATTACAAAATCCATCACGTGACTTAAATAATTAGAATGAGTGGGTGGAACAGCCCACGCCTAGGACAGAGAGGAAATACTTCACGAGACAAGGTAGTATGTGTGTTGATGAAAGAACAATGGAGTATAAAAAGAAAAATTGGAAAACTGAAGATAGTTTTTAGACAGGAATTATGATTTCATGATGAATAACTCTAGAAAAAGTATTTTTAAAACTTCTTTCTCTGTCCTTTAAAAAAATTTTTATACGAATTCGAAAGAAAATATATCGAATACATTTGTTAAATTTTATAACAGAGCATTTAAATCAACAGATGTTAGAAAAGAATTTCAAAATTATAAAATTATTTTTTTCATGCTTGACAAAACAATTTTGAATAAAATTTAGTAATACAACAGTAAAATAATTTTTATTGATAAGCATATTTATATTTTTACTATAATGAATTAGTTTATGCTTTTAAATTTGCTATCCTGCTTCTCTCTGTTCATTATTTTCAAAATAATTCACACGATAAGGTCCGATGTTTCTTATTTCGATTCAAATATTTACAAATTTTATTCCTCTCTTTTATTATCCTATGAAGAAATCCATATTTTCATCCCCAGTAATATTAAGTAAAAGGAATTTTAATGTCTAAAACATGTTTAACCCTGTTGATCAGTGCCAAGCCTAGACAAATTATTTCCATGTTAAGCTCCACATTGAATTTGGATTTGCTTTTTCAATGCTAGATTTCTAATTTATGGAACTCCCCCTTCCCAGCTGGGTGGCGTAATTGGTTTTGTGGCTGACCCTGTACGCTCAAATTCGCGGGTGCGACACTGGCTCAAGTAGGTGTATTTTCATAATGTAGAAAATCGAAAGCATTTATGTCGTATGATTATGCGGCATGTTAAAAATCCCTAGAGGGCCTGTTAGGCTTCGGTGCTCTCAACAAAATTAAATTCCTGATTCCATTTTGCTTCGTTAGAGCTCAGGTGTTTTCCTCTGGGAAGGAAGTTGGATGCCAAAATTACATTGCGGTGATTGGTATCTACCTATATGATGCCGCACTAAAAAATGACACCAACTCCCGGGCAATGTACTAAATCTGCAATGGTAAACACCACTTTGCAGTCTTGTTTTTTGGATTTCATCAGTAATTGAGCTATTATATTTAATATATATATAAATAGTGTGAAATTAATATAACGATAATTGATTTATATTTTATAAAAGAAATAAAACTATTTCTTTAAATTATTGTTAACTAGGAAAATAACGATTCTTTCACTTGAAATTAAAATAAAAGTCCATTACAATTTAAACGAAAACGAAGCAAAATTACTAAGCAAAACCGAAAGGGGGGAAAGATGTATCGAAATGATGGAATTACAAATTCGTAAAATATCTCTTTTTCTCTTAATAATTGTTTATCAGATCCAAAATGACATAATTACTAAATTTTTTGGATGAAGAATAAAGAATCAATATATCATCATAATGATAGAATTAAAAAAATTAACGAGAATATTACAAAAATTTATTTTTTGTTTAAACTTTTTTCATAAGCTAAATACGCTCTATCATGTAAATAAAATGAAAAATGTAGTAAAAACATTTGTTAAGCATTATTTAGATCTATAGAACATACGACATTTTTCGAAGATATCAAAACAATTAATCACAGCAAAACGCGTTTTTAACTTTATAATTCTTAAAATTAAGTCATTAAGAAGAATCGTTTATAAAGTGATTACAAAAATAAGGCATTTTAAAAAAAAATAGCTAAAATTTTATCGATCATTGTAATTACATTTAAAAATAATATTCATTTTTAAAGACAAGACAAAAAAAAAAAATTAATTTATATGTGAAATGAAAAAAAAAGCAAAAAGTTTTTTATTCAAAATGAACAAATTATCACACGTTAAAAAAAAAAATTATTGAAGCAAAATATTATGCGTAAAATAAATTGCTGCTTTAAATTTTGATAAAATTAGGTGAGAACATCACACTTTCGTAGGAAAAAATTTTTAATCCATGAAAAAACATAAAAATGCAGAGCCAGAATAGAATTCAGTTGCAATATTGATGCTTACAATATATAAATTTAATGAAGAAAAGAAAACATATAAAATTATTTTTATTAGAACAATGTGTGAATTCTGAAAATCAATCTCCCTTTCTTATTTTTCAATTGTTACCTTGTTTCTGTAAGATTTATTCGAGATTTTATTTTGAAAGTAATAGAAAAACTCCAATTGCTTTCACTGAAGAGAATTAAAATTAAAATCATGTAATCCTTTAGCATGTAGTTTAAATTTCTTGCCAAAAACTTTCGTATAGCGAATGAGATTTTGAATTTATGATAAACATTGCACAGAAAATTCACTATTGTTACGATAGATGGCGACACTACCTTAAAGCTATTTTTAAAAAAATTTTAGAGTGGAAAAAAATATATTCTACTACAAATGAGTATTAAAAAGTTAGGGACCAGATATAAGGAAAAAAATGAAAATTCAAGAGAATTAAAGATTCTTCTTTAGGCAATTCTTTTTCAAATTCTGTGAAAAGTAGTCAAGAATAGTAACAAAGTTTTTCATAAAATATTAAAAAATATAATCAATCAAAACTTTATTCAACAAACGCTCTTTATATATTAGCATTTCCATTCTAATTTATTTTTTAGAAATTGAATCACATTAAAACTTTTTTTAAGAAATACTTCCAAGAATTATCTGCATTTATTTCTTTAACAATACAAATTATTAGAAAAAAGGGTCATAATGCAAATAGTATCCAGAACTAAAAAAATTTGTGAGGAAATAAATTTATTACATTTTTTCCTACGAAATACTCTAAAAATATTTTAATTAATTTTACATAAACTTTGTATTTTTCCTCAACTGTAAACGCGAAGATGATTTTGGAAAACACAAATGGAAATTAATTTCCATAATACAAAAAGAAAATGGAATGTTTACTTGCTATAATACATTAAAATAATACCAAAAGATATAAACCGTTTACTGAACTATACATCACTTTTATTTTAGAACCATAAAACATTCTTTTTTTTAAAAAAATGCAAATTTATTGTTCGAATGAGAAGCAAACAAAATTGCAATTTAAAAATAAAATATTTTTTGCAACATTTAGCTTATTAGTTTGAAGTTAGCTTGAAGTTTTTAACGTGAAAGATAAATATGCATGAATACAATTGAAACAATTATAATCCATCACATTTTTATTAGATTCATTTATAACCTTGTTCTATTCACATAACTATGCAATTTTCCTTAATTATTACCTATTCAGAAAACAATCTTCGCGAGGCTTGATAAATGTTACATGTAAATATTTTATCATACAAAGCGAATACAGAAAAACAACGAAATGTATAAATTTCAGAGAATCTAACAAATTACTCAAACATCAACGTTGGAAGAAAGTATGTAAAAATGCTGCGTTTCATAATAACGGAGACAATGTACCATTTTTCATAGTTATATGCACATCAAAATGATAAAGTTGTAAGAATCTTTTGTAAAAATTAGGTAATGTCATAGATTCAATAGATAAGTCATCAGAATTTTATCTTTAGATTAAGTTATTATAGTTATTAAAACCAATTGTTATTATGTTATTGGAATATCTTTACAGTAAAATATCGTTTGTCAAAAACAAAGATTTTTGTAACGATTAATTTTTTTAAAAAAATTATATACAAAGTGTGACATAGAAAAATGAGACTAAGTGTGTAGCTTGAAAAAAGAGTGGAGTTGGCAACAACAGTTTTGGAGAAGTCATCCTACGCACTTCCTCGAACCAAATGGCCAGTTTCGCTTCAATTGATCACCCCAATTGGGAGTACTGCGTCTTTGAGTGAACACGTACAACTGCATTCTGCTGGAAAAATGTCGAATCAACATCGTTTCTTGTGAAACTCAAGAAATAAGCCACGAAAAATAAAATTAGTAATGTCATAGTTCAATAATAATCATCAGAATTTTATTTTAGATTAATTATTATAGTTATTAAAAACAATTTTATTATTTATTGGATATTTTACAGTAAAATATCTTGTCAAAAAACAAAGATTTTGTAACGATTAATTTTTAAAAAAATATATACAAAGTGTGACAATGATTTATTGGACCAGTCTCATTTTTTTTTGTGTCACTCATCGTATTCTACAAACTCTTGTTATATTATGACCAAATGTCAATTTAATTAATACAAAAAATTTAAAATTTTATTAATTTAGCTATAAAATAAACATTACAACATAGTATTTAAAAATATATCATGATCCTCTGACACATATATAATTTTCTATAGCAAAAATTTAATCAAATATATTTACTACATAAAAATTAAATTATTTTAATGAGTTTGGTGGCATATTTTATAATATTAAACACATAACCCGAACAGTGATGGATATTACTTTTAAAATATTGCAACTTTTATAGTTGAAATTGCTTAGACTTTCAAATGGTTCTTAACAAAGTCTAAATAAAAATGAAGAACGATTAACAACCATTGAAAAGTGGAATTTTTTGTGGAACAAATGCATTTGTATATTCCTCATAATTTTAATTTTATTTAAATTTTTATTCAACGTCAGTTATACGAATGCAATTATTAATAAATAATGATTTTAAAGAAGAATCACACACACACACAATAACATTTTTACTTAACAAAATGCAATATTTTCTATAATTTCTAATATATAATGAACTAAAGAGGTAGCGATACCAAAAGTACCAGGATGAAATTTTATCAACGGATAAAAAGAAACTTGCAAAAAATTTCTCTGAAATTGCAAAACAAAACCAAAAAATATTATAATTTAATATTTTTTCGTGAAATTGAAAACTATTCATGTATGTGCATGGTCATTGTATTAACTTATTAATTCCATAAATTTTGGCTCAGGAAAATCGGGAATAATATTTTGTACTCTTTAAGAATAATTCTATTTTAAAATTTGTCAATTTAAAATTTAAAGCAAGACCGTAAAAAAAATTCCACGTACTATATTTCTACAACATTGCTCAGAATACGTGAACCAGTAGCGAACATGCACCCCCGCATTGCGGGGGGGGGCAAGACTCTAGGGGGCCCAAAGTCTGTCTGACGCCTAGTACGGACCTTTTGTAAGTACAGAGAATATTAGCCCCCCCCCTGACTTTGCAGGGGGGGGGCTAATATTCTCCGTTCCACCACTGATGTGAACTAAACTCCGAGAAAATTCATTCCGAAAACCGACATGCTGTATTTCAAGGCAAGATCAATTTCATTTCAATCAACTTCGCGTTAGATACAGCAATTTAAAAATCATTTGTCAAAATATGACAATGCTTTTCTCTTGCATCTTGAAAGAAAGTTTAGCCACAACAGCCAAAAAAAAAAGAAGAAAAAAATTAATCTTTTCAATACATTGGAGAAGAAATATAAAAAAAAATCTAACGCTTCTGTTTTGCACGGCAATCATTTTATCTCAGCTGTCAATTGAACAATTCTACCGAATTCTCGGAACGGAAGGCAGAAACATCCAACATTGGAGGCAATGGATTCTCTCGTTCATCGTTCGTAAATGAGGAGGAGGAAGGGGTCGCGAAACAGACAATTTCTGGTCAAGGACGTTCCCAAGGTTGGGCGGTAGCACAAATTCGAGCCAAATCGTTTAGTATTCCAGCCTGAGGGCAGATGTGAATAAAAATCGCCATTCCGAAGTTACAACAGAATAATTATTGGCATTTAAGTTACAAGTGAATGGCAACACGAGCATCATTTCAATAGATGTCAATTATATCTAAGTACTTGTGACCTGCACTTTTTTAACCAATGGATAAATCGCTTGCAGGGATGTTATCTACATATGAATTGAGAAAGAGCTGAGCTATTTTTTAAATTACGGGTATAATGACAGAGAGAAAGATGTTTTATGTAAGTCCCTTTTTAATAAACAGATCTGAACGTTATTCTTGATGGATTTTGTTTTAGCTTCGTTTCATAAATAGAATTTAACTGAAGTTTCTTATCGTTTTCTAGATCGACAAAAGGGTCTGAGCTGCCATTTTCTTAGAACCTTTTTAAAGCCAATTTTTATTACTTATGAATTTAATTATTTTTCAACCTGTTATCATCACAGAGTATCTTTCAAAAATGGGAGGAATATCTATATATTTTTCAAATTGGAAGATAAATTGAAGTGAAATATTTCCCATGAAATGAGTTTCTCTCTTTTTTTAAAAAAAAGTTATCATTTGCATGTAAATTGGTCGTTAATAATAATTTAATTATTTTAAAAAGATAACATCAACAGGAAAGACTAACCAGATGGGAAAAAATAATATTGTACGTATAACTTTTACGAGATTTGGTTTAAGATACCTTAAATGTAAAAAATTTATAAATATTCATTTCCAATTAAGATTCAATGAACCTAAAAGTAATTTTTCTAGAAAAGTTTAAAAGTAAGGCATCAATACAGTGGAAGTTAAATATTTCTGTAATGCATATGTATTTTAAATACAGATGTTTTTTTTACCCCTCTGAGTGTGTGTGTGTGGCTCATTACTTTTTCCTCACAGAATTTTCATAAGAATGGGTGGAGGGATTAAATACAGTTTAATCTATTTGAAAAGAGTTAATATTCAAACTTGTACTTGCACGGAATTACGAATGTATTGTTTTGAGGTCATTGAAAAAATACAGCCGATAAAATCGCATTAAATATTACATATTGGGTTTTTTATATTATTTTGGACCAATAAAGGGGACGAGAATATTCGCCTACATATCCATATTTTCAACGGTACCTTGCCAGAATTTGAAAATTCTAGACAACTGCAGAATAATAGTTCTTGTTATACCACCAGTGCCGGTTTAAGCTCATTTCGGGCCCTGGGCGCAGAGAATCTACGGGCTCCCATGGCACTGGCGGATCCAAGCAGGGGCTCTTGGATCCAGTTAAGTCCAACTTATCTGGATATTGGGCGCCCAATGGATAAACCTGCACTGTATATCACATCACAGTTTTCTATGAAATGAAGATTAAAACTTGTGTCCGAATGATCAGGGAGGTTCTAAGGCATAGGCCAACTAGGCCGGAGCCTAGGGTCTCGGGAAGGTAACGTTTCGTTCTCGAAGCCTCAATGAGATCATGATCCGAATAATTTCAATTGTTAAATCACTATTCCCGCACATATTCTTCAAAAAACTGGGAATTTCAACTATTTGCTAGCTGGCAATAATGGTAAGACTGCATTATTATGTATGCTCGCCATCTATGCCTAAGCCTAGGCCTATCATCACAACTCATTTAGTCGAAAGGTGGCAAACGGATTGGACAGTGCGCGCCTATGTTTGTGAGATTGTGAGCTGCATACACTCATTTCCAATTTATTACTGTTATGTGAGTATTTGACAATGTTTGCTATATACTGTCCAGTGGCTGAGTGGGAGTGTATCGCGCTTCCACACCACAGGTCCGGGGTTCAAATCCCGCGCTGGGCAAGGTAGACTCAGCTTTTCATCCCTTCAGTGAATCGATAAATGAGTACAGAGCTTTATTGGGAACCGAACACTGGTAGTTTCGCGTCAGGCTGACCACTTGACCGAGAAACATCTACACATGCACCCCAGCGCCTAGGGTCACGTAAAATGAGATAGGCACAGAATACCTTGGCCCTCATGGGATGTTGCGCCACTGAGTTCAGTTCAGTATGCTATATACAATCTACTTAAAAGGGTTGCGAGGGGGGGGGGAGGCTATTTTTGCATAGGTGTCCAGGACCTCAAGAAATCTTAAGACGTCACCGCCTATGTCTGCAACTCGGATATCATGTTTTTTTATTTTTATAGCTTGAGCAAATTTTTTTTTTTCAAAATGTATCCTTGTCAGCCAAAATTTTTACTTATTGTTACTCAAAATATAATTTGAACAAAACAGTAATCATAAGAAATGAAACAAACAAAATGAAAAAGAAGAATGAACTATTGTGTACTAATTCTGTACTATGACGAAGAAGCACATACGTCACAGGAAGAAAAAAAACAGGGTACTGTATCATTCATGAAAAATAACACGTTTCTTTCGGAAAATTTTGGCAACTCGTTTTGACCCCAATAAAAAACAGGTTAGGATAGAAAGAGGGTGAGAAAGGAGAGAAAAGAAAAAATACATATATGCAGAGACAACAACAAAAAAAGCGAGAGCGTGGAACTTAATTAAGGCCGTAAGCCAACTTCAAGCCATTGAAAATTGGGAAGCAAGCACGTCTTTGAATCATTTGTTATTTATAATTAAAGTGAAAGTGGAATTCTATACAACACTTTGTCGACAGCCGGTGCCTTTTTGAAATATTACGCGATTGTCTGCTTTCGCCAGTATATAAACTAAAAATCCACAAAAATTCTAAAATTCTCAATTTTTGTACCGCATATCACGTTTCGGCTGGATTTTTGTGAACTGAGTGACAAAACAAAGGATTTACTTCATTCACGTAGAATTTTTTACCCACAATTGTTTGGAAAAAATAATGATGGCGCAGTTTATTCATTAATATGAATTATTTCAACCTTGAGTCTCAAGAGTTGGTAAAGCACGCGCTCTTGTGTAATGTTAGAAAAAAAGTTAAAGTACGGTATAACATTTTTTTTCAAACATGTGTGAATGGAAAAGTTACAAATGATTTTTCTTTACTAAAGGTACACGGTGCAATTTTTAAAAAGTATTTGATTTAATGGTTTTCATAAATTTTTTGGTTGCCTCTTATTATAGGAATTAAATAAAATGCCAACCATTTAGTATTTTAAAGTAAAATTTAAAAATTCATAAACAGATTTGAAAATGGTTTTCCTACTGCAATAATTCACGAACACACGAGATATGATTCACAAATGCATCGAAGAACGTGTAACCAATGTTAATATGGGTTTTCTACTAATATAATTGGTATTCGTTAGATAATTTTTATTGAATATTTACTGAAATTTTTTTTTAAAATGTATAAATTCTAAATTTAACTATTTTTTTTAAAAAAAGTATTGCTTTGATTCAAATGCATACCAACTTTTATTGTGTGGTGCGTGTACTAAAACACAATACTTAGATAAATATCGAAGTATTTCGCACAATAGGAAAAAAACCTTAGTATTTGAAATGAAGAACTAGCGACTCAGTTTTTTCCCTTTATAAATTGAAAAATATACCTTAGCATTATTATTATATTTTGACGAACATATCAAAAATGGTATATCTTGATTTTTTTAAAATTCGTTTTTATTTGATTCAATACATCTTGCCTACCTTTAAGTAAAACATGCTGTCTGTAATTTACATCCAATAATTGATGAATGCTTCTTATCAGTGACGCACACTAGGGGTCTGGACCCCCCCCCCCGCAAAGTTCTTTAGTTTTTTCTATTGATGATAATCCTATATATATATATCGAAGAATTTCATTAAGTACTTGTAATTAACAATTTATTTTTAGTTAATGCTAATTATTAATTCAATAATTAATTTTTACTGTTTTTGTTAACAAAATCAGAAGAATCAATTAGTGTTGTCTTGAGGTACGAAACGAGTTGGTCTATGGACTTTCGACCATGGACCCCCCCCCCCCCCGCACTTGAAAAATTTTCGTGTGCGCTACTGCTTTTTATTAAATTTTACATTTAAAGTGAAAAATTACTTATTTAGAAGTTTTTAAATCTTAAGATATTTATAGTCTAAAGGTTTACAACAGTTATTAAATTCTAAGAACTTATACTATTAGAACATTTTCTTCTTGAAAAAGTTTATCTTCGAGTTGGTATTTAACTCTATACCATTAAAAGAAAAGTGCATATATACATATTTTAAATCCAAACACTAATTTTGAATAAAATTTATTCCTATACAAAAGCGATTAGAATCTTATATATATAAACTGTCTTTCCAAAGAATAAACAATCAAAGGAAGAGCTCTTGGCTGCTATCATTCGATATTGCGTCCTCATTTCACATCCAATACATGGTTGTTGTAAATAAATGAATCTAATGCAAACAGCTATCAACGGATGCCAAGCTCAGGAAATCAACCCAAAACACTCGTCTCTCTGTTTACTCAGAGAAAAAGAGACAAGAGAGTGGCAAGAAAAAGAAAATGGCAGTGACAATCACTTCCGACTAAACATTCGTTCGTCACCTTACTTCTGGGTCCAAGGGCGCCTTAACATTCAATGCTGTTATTCTGCCACCTACTACCTATTGTCATGCTTATTTTAAGCCGTTCTTATTTCGACTGTATTTTATTGTTCTTCATTTACATAAGAACTTTTAGAGATTCCACCTTTAACATTTACTACTATGGCGTGTTGGTAGTTCATTTACATATAGATGTAATTTATTTTGCATTTCAGATCAAAGAGATATTAATAATTATTAGAAGAAAAATTTGGGGTTTGACTTGGAATGAGTAGATGAGAAGTGTGATATAAGCAGCGAGTGGGTAGAAAATTTTCTACGAATATCCCGTTTATAATAACTATTCAAATTAAATGAATGTACAAACTTTTTTTTTAAATTTTTAATGACTCGGATATGGTTTAACAATCGTACACATAAATCATAAATGAAACGAATAATTCATTGCATGTGCAAAATGAAAAGTGTTTTGTAAACCCGTTTCGCCACACCCGCATCACTTTCTGGAAAGCTATTAGCAACATAACATGCAAAAAATATAATACTTGGGTTTTAGCTTTTTATAAGTATCCAGCCTCGAGTTAAAAGAGGCGAAGGGTCGTTTACAGATTTTTTTTAAAATTGAAATTTACATTTGTCTTCTATAATTTTATTAGAGAAACTAGAGTTTTTAAAGAAAGATAAGAAAAATATTTCTATAAGAAAAATGAAAAACTGTTCTTACACATCCCAAGGACAAAATAATATTTTCTTTTTTTATTTTATTAACATCGCAGTCTGAAGCTGCACGGGGGGCTATCAGAGACATATCTAGTAATTTACAACCTCGGTCACGTGACAACGACGATATCTGGAGCTGGCACTCTCCAAACTTTCACACCAGCTTAAAGGCTTTGCTTTCGACAAATTTAAAATGCATTGTAACGTTTGGGGATAAATGATGGGGAGCACGAGACTTAAGAAATTAAATAATTGATTTATTACGTCTACAGTTATTAATTAAGATATTTACGTTTGGTTACAAGCTATTTAAACTATTGAGGCAAACACAACTTTTCTTTTCGAGTGTTTCAAACAGACTGTCTTTCCACTCTCTTGGGTTGGGGGTGGTCGCTTCTTACACCTCGAATAACTCGGGGTTCCGACTCCCAGGAGGAATTAAGCGTTGCTTTTCCCACGGCCATCGGTTATTCATGTGGTGTCAGATTAAAGGACCCGGTAATATGTTAGGGGTGCACGTCTGGATATGAATGGCGTAATGCTATCTGCATAGAGAAGCAGACACTCACTATCATGTACAGTCCTGTAGCAAACAGGTCGATACTTACAAGTTTTGTGTTGTATTGTCTCTGCCTGTCTCCCCTGTAACGTAGCCCCTTCGATGACTATTTGTCCTCTAACCTTTCTTTGTGTTTTACAGTTCCTCAGGTGAAAAGACACTTTTGTTGCTTTCCTTCTTCAAGTGGACAATAGACCAACCGCACCTGTTGTCAGCCGTCCATATGTTTCGTTCAACACGTGGCCTTATTGCACATGTGTTCAGAAAGGATGGTTCGCTATTGTGAAGAAGAGATGCGTAGGACTGTGTATTTTGCATCGGACTGGTTTAGCGATTTATGGCTCATCCGTGTGACTTATAACATGTGGCACCAAATAGGCATGGGACGGACTGGACCGTGCCTTGAAGAACCAAAGATGTAGGGAACAGTGTCTGAGGGAACCGAAAGCGAAACGATTTTATTTCTAATGAGGAACTGAAGATATTTGAAAGTGTGAAGGAGTCCTGTTCGCAAGGTTAAGAAAGGCGGAGTGGAAAGTGAAAGGAGAGGAGCGATAAAAAATTCGTCGAATTTTGGCGGATTGATTAGGCGAGAAGAGCCTATCCAACGTCCATACAATAAGTATACCCCGTAGCTGAGTATGAAACTGTGAATACGCTTTGAGTTCATTTTATATTCAAAATTTTAAATTAAAAGTTTCAATTTTAAATGTGTTAGAAAAATTTGGGAGTTTTTTCCCCCCTACCCTCTTAATAATTCGAAGTTTTTCATTTGTCCCTCCAACTTCGAATTATCGAGAGTCGACTGTATGTACTTTTTAAAAAGGAAATTTCTGTAAAAAGCAAAAGTTGGCAACAGAGAAGCGCATAAATTGATTGGCTGGAAACACGTGATTGCATTTATTATGTTACTTTGACATAACATGAGCTGATTGGCTGGAAGCATGTGGTTGCTTTGTAGTTATTATGTGACAATGACGTCACATGAATTTTGCCCAATGAAAGTATATATTCAACCTAACACAAAAATAGAAACTATTAAATCTGCATTTCATATTATTTTACTTTGGCGTTCTCTCTCTTTCTCTCCCACATTTTGCTTAAACGCGATGTCAGCATTTGACACAACATTTCAGCACAGGCAATCTGTGTAGGAAGGTAGAAAATATTTATTTTGTGGATCCGTTTACTGTCTTTACCAATTAAGCTAGATATTTCAGAAACATATCACATATAATAGTTATTTATAAATATCTGCTATCTGCAATCTGTATATTTTTAGAAAAATACTCTTTTCTGAGATCAAACTTCAAAAAAAAAGGAGGGAAGGGTACAAAAGTATCCAAAATAAAGCGTTCAGATTTCCCATTTCGAAGAAAAATTCATCAGAATCAAAAGAAAAGGGGCAGTTGAGCGGCAGCAACAAATAAAAAGGCTACTTAAATTTAGAATTTCAGAGAATATGATGCATAAATAGGAAAATTGCCAGCAGAGCGACATGTCCCATTTGGCAACTGGCTAATCAACTCAAAACTGTCTTAACGAACTGTGTTACCTATAATTAATGCCGTATTAGTATTTCAAAAAGAAAAATCTTGTCATTGTCAAATGAGGGGAGGTTTAAAAATTAATTAAACGTAAATTCATGAGGTCTCAATCAACTTGGAATAATAAAAGTATAATTTTACTAGCATTTCTACAGTACACTAAAAAATGTAATTTTTGGTTGGGGCTTTATGCAAAATTAAATAACTTAAATAAAATTTATCGAGCTGATTTTCAAAACTTATAAACAAAAGTAATTTCGACTTTATATTTAATTTAAATAGCTGAAAATGAATTTAAAAAAAAATACAGCAACAGATTAACTGAAATATAATTACCGTCTCACTTATTTGTGCTACAATTAAAAGCACATTTTTTTCTTTGTTATAATTAGGTGTCTATATTTCATTTAATTAACTAATATTTTATATTACTAGTTGTAGATATCATGTTGGAATATTTCAAAAACTACATATATTTTTTAACATTTGAATTTTACAGCGCTTTTCATGCGTGTAAGTAAAAAGTTTGAGAATGCATATTTTAAGACTAGTTGTTTTGTGCCACTTTCAAAATATATTCCATACAAAGATATTAAAATTCATCATGATTTATATTAACTTCCACAATTTCCAGCCTTGTATTTGAATACATAAATAAGCATTCTTTGCTATACAGCAAAAATAAACTGTATAATAATCTTCACAGATTTAATTAATAAATAAATAAAAATGAACTTTTTTTTGTACCGGAGTATACAGTATAAATGAAATAAAAAAAATACTCCTACAATTTTTATGTATTTTTTACAAAAAAAAAGCGAATATTACTAAGAAATTTTTAAAATACTTTAATACACAACGATTTCGAATGATTTTTTATTTGCCTTTAAACTTTTTTTTTAAATATACTTCTACAATTTTAAGAACGAAAAAGTTATGAATTCACATGTAGTGTACGATTCCTCGTATTTTTAACATCGCCCCTTCTCTTCTCATATTTTTGTTAAGAATATAAACAAAACATTTTATCTTAAAAAAAAATCCTTACTTAATGATTGAAATTGCGCAAGAATTAATTTTTTTAGCATAATATTATCAAAAATTAATATTTTTTTACACACTGTAACTTTTTTTGATATATATGTTACAAAAAAAAAGGCTCTTCATTATGGAAAATGAAATAGATTTATTAATATTTGCTTTGAAAAATGTAATTTTATTTTTCTACTTCTATATGTAGAGTTAAGTTTGCAGGCACGCATACCTGGAAAGATTATGTCTGTTAACAATTTTCTACCTAAAACTTCTTGAGCTTTTAAAAAGAAAAAGAGAACTTAAAGTATCTGAAGCCTAAGATCTTTCCAAGAAATTTATTCAGTCTTATTTAGATATAAATATAAATCCATATCTGAGAGGATATATAAAAAATTTAATTCAATTCAGCTTCAATAGTCTCACATTCTGTTTTGAATTCGCACATATCTGCCTATTAAATTTTTAAGGGGACACAGTACGATTCAATTGATAAAAATTGGTCAAAAAATCAAATTAAATTTTTTTAGCTTAAATTATTCTTTATATATTTTTCTATAACCTGACAAAATTTGAAAGTTTTAAACTTAAAAAACACAGAATTATGATAGCTTTTGAGTTCGCTTTTATTCACAGCCCTATGGCAAATCAAAACTTTAAACTTACTTATCTCGGAAAGAAAAAATAACTAGTTTGTCTTTATTTAAAATGCTAAGGCTTTTTTTCTATTGTGCCTAATGCTTTGAATTTTTTTTACGTATTGCTAATAGTACATGCAACAAAAGTTGGTATGCATTTTTGAATCAAACCAATACTTATTTTTTAAAAAATAATTGAATTCAGAATTTGTGCATTTTTTAAGGAATTTTCAATAATCATTCATAAAAAGAAGTATTGTACGAATACCAATCATGTTATCGCAAACCCCATACCAACTTTTGTTACGCATAGTTTAACGTATTCGTAAATCAAATTTCATGTGTGTACCTACATTTTTGTAGGAGGAGTAGCATTTTAAAATAACTTCACAAATTTTAAGTTTTCTCCTTAAAAAATTAAATGGCTAGCTTTTTATGAAATTTTGAGCACGAAATCTGTTTTACATAGTATACACACATAGGAGGCCACCAAAAAAACTTTGGAAATCCTTAAATTACAAATTTTTGCTTAAATCGTACCATGTTCCCTTAAAACTCCAAATACTAAAACTTGCCGGAGCTCAATTGACTAATTGCCCCTAAATGAGAACGAAATTTATACTATAATTAAATCGTCCTTCACCTTTGGATATATAGCTTCAAGAAAATAGTTGGCCTGGAGTTCCACCCATTCATTTGCAATTTGGCCAACTATCCGCACTAACAATGACAACTTAACATTTTTATATACAAAAAAACAATTCATTGTCCCATTTAACTAACAGTAATTGCCAAGCATTTTGTCAAAAAGCAATTCCCGGTGAATTCCCACCAGCATTTCGTGTTTGCAATTTCTCCGGATATTTTTAAATTCGATCTTTATATACGCATCATCTGGAGTGAGAGAGAAAGTCGAGCCAAAAGAGCTAAGAATAATAGTATTTCACTGCAGCGAAGCAACAATCGCCAGAAGAATCCTTTTGAGCCAAGCATCACCATCGGAAGGTCGCCAACTTAAACGACGACGCGTACGTGTGTTGCGCTCGTGCAATTTGCATGCAATTCGCGTCTGCCAGACAGATGGGGAGGGGGAAAATAAATACACTTGGCCGCTTCGGCGATGGGCAGACCAGTTCTACTATTTAATTTAACGACCCACGTGTCGCTTCTCTGTTAAAAGCTCGACTTTTGAAGGACAAGTTATTGTGGAAAAGACAAAGTTATGGGAGTTGGATATGGCAGAGATAGGCCCTAGAAATTATTCATACAATGAATTTTTTGGAACGGCAATCATTCGAAGACAACAGTTGAGTAGTTTCCGATGAAAATAAATGTAAATCAAAGAGTTTAAGATAATTTTAATTCAATACGATGAGTATTACATAAAGAATAATTTAAAGAAAAATATTAGTATTCGTGAAAAACTGACATATATAAACCAGAGTTCATTCCAAAAAAAGGGAAAAAATTGGGGGTGGGAGGGGAAGAACGTATTTCATAAAAAAAAGGCTCAGTTTTTATTAATTTAATAACTTAACTCAGTGGCGCAACAACCCATGAGGGCCAAGGCCTACTGTGCCCAACTCAGTATACTTGACCTTGGGCACTGAGGTGCATGAGCAGATGTTCCGGTCAGGTTGTCAGTCTGCCGCGAAACCCCCAGTGTTAAGTTCCCAAGCAAGCTTGGTACTCCTTTTATCGACCCACTACGGGATGAAAGATTGAGTCAACCTTGCCCAGCCCGGGTTTGAACCTCGGACCTGTGGTGTGGAAGCGCGATGCACTAACCACTCAGCCACTGGGCTTCAATTTAATAAAACTACAGGAAAAATTTTGTGGCCACGGTAGCCTAATGGTTATGATCACGAACTCGTGTCCAAAGTGTCATGAGTTTGAACCCTTGTGTCACTGAAGATCCGCCGTGTAGAGAGGCTGATGCACGTTAAATTTTTCGATGCTCAAAGTACTCCCGTGGTATGGTGTAATGTGGTAGTTTGGAGAGGGGGTGCCAGCTCTCAGATGTCGCACTTGTCACTTGAACGAGGTTTAAAATTACGAGGTATGCCGCCAATAGCCTTCGTATTGCTTTATAGGGTGGCGTTAATAAACATTCACTCCTGCAGGAAAAATATTTTTAATTTTTTTTCCCCCTCCGAACTAACGAAATTCGCAAAAAAGTAGAACAAATATTTTAACTTCTTCTTCAATAGTTCGACAGCCCTGGGTGGGCTCTGGCCTTCTCCAGAAGTTTTCTCTAGGTATCTCTACTTTTGGCAACTGTTTTCCAGTTTTTGACCTTTAACATGTTTAGGTCTTTTTCGACACAGTAAATCCATCTTAACGGGGGTCTGCCTCGATGTCTATTTCACATGAACTTTTCAAGAAAGATTTTCATGCAGCAAAGATCTTCAATCATTCTAGTCAAGTATTTTAATTATCTCCCAGAAAATAATAAATAAAAAGGGACAGGGGTTTCCCCCAACCTGCTAAATAAACACTTCGTAAGATATGTATATCAATTTTTTCAAAGAATGTCAACAGACATATTTATTAAGTCAACGCTCATACGAGTAGTATATGCATATTGAAAGGTATAACTGATATGGCACATGTTAATAGTTTACTAAAATATATAAATTTGTCGTTCGTTAACTATGTTATCATTAGTTAAATGTTATCATTTCATTATAAATTAGAACACGATTGCAAATAGAGAACAAGCAGTTCAGCTGTAGACCAATAACTGTACCTCTTTTAATGACCACCATCCACCATGTATAGGGGCTGATGGATATTAAATTTGTCGCGGTTCATAATCTTAACGTTGAAGAGTAGAGTGCCAGTTCAGATGTCGACCACGTAACTCATCGTGTTTTAAAATAACGAAATTCCTCTCCAATAGCTCTTGTGTTGTTTTATGGTACTAAGTTAATAAAAAATCAAGCACATACACAATCTATTTCTCTTAAAAGGAGACCAATAGAAGCCTGAAATGTCTCTAAATAAAATATAGTACAGGAATTAATCTCCAAATGAATTTCAATTTCCTTTAAGTCCACAGTATTACCTCTAAATTCTAAAAAGAGCTAATATTCCCATTTAAAAAATGCATTATTTAAAAAAAATACCACATTTTAAGGAGTGCTGTTATTCAAGATGTCAATACATTTTTTTACTATGAAAAAAATCTTATGGTATGGTACTGTAAATTAGTCCCTCATAAATATGTTTGAAAAAGAAATTGATCAAATTTTCCAGATAAATTTTATTTAAATGTGGAAGAAACGGAAAAAATATTTATTTTGCTATGGAAGTATATTATTTCCAGAATTTTTATCAATATTATACGAGGGCAAAAAGCAGTTAACTGTTGCCATTGATTCCAAAAATTAGTATTTATATAACTTGTCTCTTTTTAATAATTTCATTTTATTTTTGTGGTAACTCGATAATATTTTGAATATAGATTATAAATTATATACTACTTGTTTTCACAACTAATAATTACCCCGTCGTTATTGTCTCCACAAATATTAAAGTAAAAATTAAGACTGCAACAATTAGTATCGGGTGTAATTCTATAAAAATATAACTTCCCACCCCATAGTCCCAATGCCTAAATTAGATTTAGATATAACTTTCGCTTGTAAAATAAATCATTCGGGTTTTCTTAGAAAGAGATCATTGTATAGCGGGATATTCTTCCGGTTTCGCTTCAAAAATAGCCACAATCCCATTCAGTCATTTTCACTCTGGGGATTACATGTACCAAGGCGGCGGCAGGGATTGAATAATTTTTGCTAGAAATAATCTAGAGCCTTGTCACATTTATGAAATGAGTGCTCTTTAGAATTCTAGCTGTATGCATCTTCGTATTTATTACAATACGGTACGTAAAAAATATCTAAAATAATTTTTTTTTAAAAAATAGAAAAAGAAAGTTAGACTACAAATTCTAAACTTTCCAGTGTGTGAAGAATTCGTCACGGTTGCGTGGCTACAGCGGACGTGATTAGAGCGGACACATAACATTTCGTGGTCTGAGCGGGCACAGTTTTCCCCCAGCTTAGAACAGATTCAATTACCGAATTACAAGGGTAAATATATATTTGCCAATCAAATTTAATTATTTGTATTAAATTGTAAAGATATTACAATGCTAATACAAAATGTTATAAAAATAAAAACTTTCAGAGAAATATTTAAAATTTAATGGTAAGTAACAATATTATGAAGGTTATGAACGAATTTCAGGAATTTTGTGGAAAACTGTATTTTAGAGTTAAATATAAGAACAGGTGCAATTGCCATAAAATTAATTAGTTTCATTAATGTAAGTAAAAATAAATACCAGAAGTAAAATACAAGTAAATAAAAGAAAAATAAATACTAACCAACCTATATTATAAAGGCATAAATATCATTTACCATTGGATTTAGTCCAACTTAGTTACAAAACTTACAGATTTTGGACATAGTATTTATCCTTGTAATTCGATAATCGAATCTGTTCTAAGATGGGGGGGGGGGGGGGTCCATTCTAACCACGATGAGTTTCAAAGTGTCCACTCAGACCACGAAATGTTATGTGTCCGCTCTAACCACGTCCGCTGTAGCCACGCCACATTCATCACAGTTCAATCTTAAAAAATTAAAAATATTACATTTAATAAGCAAAAGTTAGGATTCATTTATCCTGGTCAACTGGAATAAGATACCAATTTTTAAATTAAAATTACGCAGAAAAGTAATATTCATCTTGCTTTTATTGAGAGTTTTCTTACATTGTTGACTACTGTGAGTGAGGGTTTATTAGTAAGCAACATGAGGGGTACTGGCGATGGACTCCTTAATTCTGAACCATGGACAAGGAACGAGGACGACACCTAAGCTGCCCCCTCCCCGACTTTCCACACTACGGTAACAGTAGTACTTTAAGCCCCGACAGATTTCACGTGCTACACGGCGGGCCTTCAGTGGCGCTGGTGGCACTCATGACACAATGACTACGAGTCCGCAACCATGAGCACAAAGTTAGTTTTTGTTACATAGTGAGCCACAGTTTTGTTACATAGTGAAGGGTGAAAGTATTTCTCTCTTCACTATGTTCCAGTGATAGTGATTATTTCGTCCAGTGATTCTCAACCTTTTTTTCGTTGCGGTACACTTTCAACAATTTCAAAATTTGGTGGCACACTTAACAATAAAATAAGCTTAAAAGGGTTTTTACCATCTGTAATACACTTCCATATATCCACGAAAGAATGTTAAATATTCTACGAATACTCTTCATTTATTCCCATAAAACGGCCGAGAATGATTCGGTTCCGGATTATATTTTTTTTCTCAGAGTAAAATCAATAATTTCAACAACAAAAAAAATGGCAGCACACAAAAGTGATGAGGCACAATGGTTGAGAATCACTGTTTTGGACCAATAAATGCTTTTATTGAAGTGAAAACTTCTTTAGCGGCGTTGGGCACTTTTTGGTAGGAGAAAATCTTATGGGTTCGCGTCACCGACATGCTGACTAGCGCATGCGCAGTGTGCTGTTCACCTTGGACACTTTTTGGATGGGTGAAATTTTGTGCGTTCGCGTCACCGACATGCTTATAGCAGAATATCTGCAGCTATACAGCTGACGTATAGTGTGTATACCTTATAAGTGAAACTGAATGGATTTGGTGAAAAGTTCAATGTGTATATACTGTGCATTATTAAAATAGTGTTTTTATCTGATTATTATTTGAATCGTTTAATTGAAGAATCGTTTCCAGTATAATAGTGAGTACTAAATAAATATACTAATATTTTTAAGATAAAAAATAAATAACAGAAAATTATTTTAAATACTCGCATTTATTTTGGCGTATGAAAATTTTATATTGTTTAAAATTATTTTAAATCTTCGTATTTATTCTGGCGTTTGAAAATTTTGTATTACTTACTTTCTAATATTTAACCTCTGCAATGCATCACGCAATCCGGATTAGTATTCTAGAACAGACTTCTAGTTGTTCAATCATAGTTTTATCGTGGATTTTGAAATTAAAAATTTTATAAAATCTAATAATAATTCAAGATTAATGTGTTGAAGTTTAAAATATGGTTATTAATGCAAAATTATAGTTTATTACCCTATATCATTAAAATCTTTAGTTTAAAATAATAAAAACGGCTCCGACTTTAATTTCCTTAAATATTTTATTTTATTTAAAAATTTAAAATTTCGAAGTCATTATTTATTAATTTAAATTGTCAAAAATAAAATATATGCTCTGCTATTTTTTGCAAAATGACTATCTATAATTTTATATCATTCGATTTTATTATTAGAAATTTACGAAAAAATATTGTCAGGGAATTAGGGTTATTTTAAACATCCGTTTTTCATATTTGCTTAGATCCTTAACATTCTCCCCTTATTTCTGCTTTGGCAATGACTATTCACAAATCACAGGGAAGTACTTATTATGCTATTGTCTACGAATACGATCGCAAACTACCTAGAGAATTAGTCTACGTAGCTTTAACAAGAGTAACTAGGATTCACACACACACAAGGTTTATTTTTGGTTACTCAAGAAAATATTAGCAGCAGCTGAAAATTTTGGATTGGTACAACAGGAACACCTCTAAATGCTTCAGAAACAGATAAACATCGTAAAAGATCAACAAGTCATCGAGAGGATCTAACGTTAGAATTGAAAAGGTTACAAAACAATGCACTACAAACGGTCACCAAAACTTTTCTAGAATTCAAGTCCAACAAAGAAAGGATTATAGATATTTTCATTCAATTGTCAAAGTTTGCATGCGCATGCAGTTGACCTAAAAATGATGCTATCGTAAAAAAGGCAAATGTTCTGCTTTTGTCAGAAATTCGTATGAAAAACGAAGAACCACTTGATATTCCGAATTTCAACTTTGTTGTAAGTTATAAAAGACCCGAAGTTCCAGCAGCATGCGTATGAACATTATGAAATTTCAAATTTTAATACTAAAAGTTCTAAGTTTTCACTTCTATCGGCAGTCTCTATAACTGCCAATTTTTTTGTGTGTGTGTGAATTGTATCAGAAAATAGGTAGATAATTAACCAAAAAAGTACCCTTGTTTCAAAGAGCATATAAAATTAGATGCATGTAGTAGTGCAGCCAAATTTACAAACATACTAAGAAAAATTAGTGCATGAGTTGAATTATTTATAGCGAGGGGAGTCCAAAAAACTCAATCATGAAAAACCCTAGGTTTTTTTATTTGTCTCCCCCTCCCCTTCTTGAGATTCCCTTCATGTGCTTTCCTTGAAAAGCACACGAGTAGGTTCGTGATTTCCTTACCAAGTGTGGTACATTCTCGCTAATATAAAGTATGACATTATGTAATGAAAATTACATAATACTACATTTTTTATCAGTATTTATTACTATCCAGAAAAGCATGCTTCGATGAGTAAAAAAAAAAAAATCTTTATCTCTTTATTATTTCTTTTTCAGGTGGTGCAAAACTTTTATTTCAATTGTTTTCCTAATGTTTATAGTTTAAATTTGCATTTACAGATCTGGTTTGTTTTTGTTATGGTTTGGAGGCTAAGAGGAGAAACTCTTTTTACAGGAAAATTTGAATGTCTTCTGTATATACGTAGTAATAACACAAATACATATAGTATTATGTAAGAAAAGTATAGTTCTTATTCACTGTAATTAATTATTTATTAATTATTCGATTTTTATTGTCAGAAAATATAAGAGAAAGGCCGATTTATGATTCAATGGCTCGACGAATTTTAAAAGCGGAAATATCTTTAGAAATATTAACTATATACAGTCGGACCTCTATTTTATGAACCTCTATTCTTGCGAATCTCTCTGTTTTACGAACTTTTTCCCGGAACCAAGCACATAAAGTACATTGAAAATTATTCTCTACTTAACGAATTTTCAACATAACGAACTTTTTTTCGGGATAAAGCGATTTCGTTGACGAGATGCGGCTGTATATTGTTCTATTATTTTATAAATGTCGACATTTCAGAGGACTTAAATTGGTTGAACAATTGGTAATAATTATTTAAATGCCATATTTAAGTTAAAAATAATTTTTTCTGTTTTTTTTTTCCTTAATTGAATCACAGAAAGAAGTTGTCAGAATGGTTGCGTGGCAAGAGCGGACGTGGCAGGAGCGGACACATAACATTTCGTGGCAGGAGCGGACACATAACATTTCGTGGCTTTAGCGACACTTTAAAATTCATCGTGGTTTGAGCGCACACATCCCCCCCCTCTTAGAACAGATTCGATTATCAAATTACAGGGATAAATACATTTTTGCCAATCAAATTTAATTACTTGTATTAAATTATTAAGATGTTATAGTTCGAATACACTTTAAAAACATAGCGCAATGTAATAAAAATAAAAACTTTTAGAGAAATATTTAAAAATTACAGAAAACAGTATTTTGAAGTCAAATAAATATTAGAACAGGTGCAATTACCATAAAATTAATTAGTTTCATTAATGTAAGTAAATATATAAAAACTAGAAGTAAAATGTACAAAACAGATACAAAAGTAAATAAAAGAAAAATAAATACAAGTAACCAAATACTAACTAACCTTTATTATGAAGGCATAAATATCCTTTACCATTGGATTTAGTCTAACCTAGTTACAAAACTTAAAAAGATTTTAGGCATTTTTCTAAATTGTTTGATGTTTCGAATTCTTTTAAGATGTTTTCAATTCTTACATCCAATTTTACATATGTTTTTTTTCTTCTTTTTATTCCAGGATCGCCTATTTCTTTGGATTTCAAATTAAAAAACACTTTTTGTGTTTCTTCTTTTAGTATTTTAACTAATAAGTGGATATTAGGCTGGTTTCTGCCAGTGATTGCATTTAATTTGGAATTCCACCCTTCTACTGTCCGCTCTGGCTACGTAACCGTAGCTGTTCTAAGATGGGGGAAAGAATCTGTTCTAAGATGGGGGGGATGTGTCCGCTCAAACCACGATGAGTTTTAAAGTGTCCGCTAAAGCCACGAAATGTTATGTGTCCGCTCCTGCCACGACACCGTCAGAATCATTTTAAAATAGCTTAAGAATTAATTATTCAAAATAAAAACAAAGTTTAGAAATAATTTGACTCCTAAAATCTAACATCAGTTTTTTTTCCACGCAATGCAAAAAATAAATAAATAAATACTAAGCTAAATTATGATTTAGTTTTACTAGCCGAGTCATAGAAATCATTTGAAAAATTAAACGTTTTGAGAAAAATTGTGTGTGATTGTGTGTGAAAAATTGTGACTGACTGTGCATTGCAACTCAATAAAAATCAAAATAC